>CM071626.1:12973461-13279463 GCA_036419045.1 Scirpophaga incertulas | reverse complement strand
GGGCCCTTTTGCTTTTTAATGACGCGTTTAGTCACTTTAATTCGTTTAGTTTCACCTGTTTCTGTCGGTACTTGTGTGATTTGAACTGTGTCTGGTTCTTCCTGTACGATGTTTGCAGTGTCTGTTTCTGATATAGTATCGAATGGAATAAGTGTTTCGTCAGTAATTTGTTCTGTTTTGTGAACTGATATGATGGGTTGTTTGTCGTCTTCTTGTTCTGTAGTGATTTCTGTGGTTTCCAATTTAGGCCCTATTTTTTTCTTTATTGTGCGCTTTGTGATTTTCTTTTTGACGATCTTACCTTCAGGTGTGCTTACTTCCTCGACAGCAATCTCCTCGGGTAGCTCTATGACATCTGCTGGCTTGATTTCTTCATCAACAGGTTTGTCTTCTATTACAGTGACCGTGGTGACTGGTGACTCATCGTCGATTTGTGTTGTTACCACTTCAGTGATTTGCTTTTTAGGTCCCTTCTTCTTTTTGATTGTGCGAATAGACGTTTTCACTGTTTTGACTTCACCTGTGTCTGTTCGAATTTGAGCGACCTGGACTCGTTCAGGTTCTTCTACTATTTCGGCTTTGTTGTCCACGTCGCTCAAAGATTCAAATGGTGTGAGGACTTCGTCTGTCAGCTCTTCGACCGTATGGACGGACACAACTGGTTGTTTATCATCTTCTTGTTCCGTGACGATTTCAGTAGTTTCAGTCTTTGGTCCTTTTTGCTTCTTGATGATGCGCTTGGTCACCGTTTTCTTTGTTGTCTTGCCCTCTGGCGTCTTCGTTTCTTCGACTGTTACTTGCTCCGGCAATTCAATCGACTTCACAGGAACTTCCTCTTCAGGTTTTTCGACTGGAGTGTCCATAGTAGTTTCATCTTCAATCATAGAATCTTCAGGAACCTGTTTCTTTGGTTTCTTTTGGTCTTTTGGCTTGCGTTTAGTCACTTTCTTCTGTGTGGAGAACACTTCTTCTATTTGTGACTCCTGTGGTTGCTCCTCTGAGGGTAATTCCTCCTCCGTGATCATCACAGTGGTCACAGGCGCTTTGTCGTCTTCTTCAGTCGTAATGATTTCTGTGAGTTCCTGTTTGGGTCCCTTTTGCTTTTTAATTACGCGTTTAGTCACTTTAACTCGTTTAGTTTCACCTGTTTCTGTCGGTACTTGTGTGATTTGAACTGTGTCTGGTTCTTCCTGTACGATGTTTGCAGTGTCTGTTTCTGATATAGTATCGAATGGAATAAGTGTTTCGTCAGTAATTTGTTCTGTTTTGTGAACTGATATGATGGGTTGTTTGTCGTCTTCTTGTTCTGTAGTGATTTCTGTGGTTTCCAATTTAGGCCCTATTTTTTTCTTTATTGTGCGCTTTGTGATTTTCTTTTTGACGATCTTACCTTCAGGTGTGCTTACTTCCTCGACAGCAATCTCCTCGGGTAGCTCTATGACATCTGCTGGCTTGATTTCTTCATCAACAGGTTTGTCTTCTATTACAGTGACCGTGGTGACGGGTGATTCATCGTCGATTTGGGTCGTCACTACTTCGGTGACTTGTTTTTTCGGTCCTTTCTTCTTTTTAATGGTACGAATAGTAGTTTTTACCGTTTTGACTTCCCCGGTTTCTGTTCGAATTTGAGCGACTTGGACCTTTTCGGGTTCTTCAACCATTTCTGCTTTCTCGTCGACGTCATATAAAGTCTCCAGCGGTGTGGTGACTTCGTCTGTGAGCTCGTCGACCGTATGAACGAACACAACTGGCATTTTGTCATCTTCTTCTTCCGTAACTATTTCAGTTGTTTCAATCTTTGGTCCTTTTTGCTTCTTTATGATGCGCTTTGTCACCTTTTTCTTTACTGTCTTTCCCTCCGAAGTCTTCGTTTCTTCGACTGTAACTTGTTCTGGCAGTTCAATTGATTTAACAGGTTGTTTTTCTTCAGGAGTTTCGACTGAAGTTTCCCTTATCGTTTCGTCTTCAATCAAAGATTCCTCCGAAACTGGTTTCTTTGGCTTCTTTTTATCTTTCGGCGTGCGTTTCATCACTTTTTTCGGTGTTTCATTCTCTGTAGAGGTTACTTCTGCGATGTGGGTCTCTTGCGGTTGTTCTTCTGTGGGTGATTTCTCTTCTGTGACCATGACAGTTGTTACAGGCGCTTTGTCGTCTTCTTCAGTTGTGATGATTTCTGTGACTTCCTGTTTGGGTCCCTTTTGTTTTTTGATAACGCGTTTAGTGACTTTCACTCGTTTAGTTTCACCCGTTTCTGTTGGTATTTCTGTAATTTGAACTGAGTCTGGTTCTTCGTGTACAATTTTGGCAGTATCTGTTTCTGTCAATGTGTCGAACGGAATCAGTTTTTCGTCTGTGAGTTGTTCAGTTTTGTGGACTGATATAATTGGTTGTTTGTCGCCTTCTTGTTCTGTAGTGATTTCTGTGGTTACTAATTTAGGCCCTACTTTTTTCTTTAGTATGCGTTTAGTGATTTTCTTTTTTACGACTTTACCTTCAGGCGTGCGCACTTCCTGGACAGCAATTTCCTCGGGCAACTCGAGTACTTCCGTTGGTTTAATTTCTTCTACAATTGGCTCATCTTCCTTGACAGTGATCGTGGTGACGGGTGATTCATCGTCGATTTGGGTCGTCACTACTTCGGTGACTTGTTTTTTCGGTCCTTTCTTCTTTTTAATGGTACGAATAGTAGTTTTTACCGTTTTGACGTCCCCGGTTTCTGTTCGAATTTGAGCAACGTGGACTCGTTCAGGTTCTTCAACCATTTCTGCTTTCTTATCGACGTCATATAAAGTCTCCAGCGGTGTAGTGACTTCGTCTTTGAGCTCGTCGTCCGTATGAACGGACACAACTGGCATTTTGTCATCTTCTTGTTCCGTAACTATTAAAGTTGTTTCAATCTTTGGTCCTTTTTGCTTCTTTATGATGCGCTTTGTCACCTTTTTCTTTACTGTCTTGCCGTCCGATGTCTTCGTTTCTTCGAATGTGACTTGTTCTGGCAGTTCAATTGATCTGTCTTCTGATGCCGTCTCCTTTGGCATTTCGATGATTTCAATGGGTATATTTTCTGTGTCAGAACTTGGTATATCCAATTCCTCGAACATTTCCTCAATTTTCACCTGAGTTTCCATTTTTGGTATGTGTAATATTTCTTCTGGCATTTCTATTGTACTTTTTTCATTACTATCTATTTCTGTGTCATCTCCATCATATTCCACAATGTTTACGTCCGTTGATATTGCAGATTTAAATGGTTGCTGATAGTCATCATCCAAAGTTTCTTCAATTACTACGTCACCTTCTGAGTTCTCCCTATCACGCCTTGTTTTCTTTTTTCTCAAAATTGTTCGTTTTGTTTTTGTCTGTATGGGTTCACCACTTCCCGGTGATTTGGTGAATTTAGTTACAATTTCTTCTGTTTCCTCCATGTCAGATGACTTAGGCGATTGATATACATCTTCGAGTTTTTCTGAAATAGCACATGTCTTGTAAGTGATTTCTAATGCGTTTTAATAATAGAAATTGCAGGCACATATAGTTGTAGATTGTAGAATTTATTTACGTTTACATATATAACAAAATAATATCCTCACTGTTTTAAAATTGGTGGATATAAATTAGTAGAATTAGTGAGACAATTTTAATTATGCAATACCTATATGAAACAATGTAAACTTTGAAATGTAAAATATTTCAGGCTAAAAGTAGAAAGCAAGATTATCGTAAACGAGCAAAACTTTATTGACTGATTGTATGGGTATATTGCCCTAATTTATTATCGCCCTAACGTAGTTAGGGTAGGCTCGAGCCCCTCGGTGGGGACCTATATGAGCTGTGATGATAGGTATATTGATTATCCAAATGGATATATATTATTATCGATTGTTGAAATTGATTACATGGAATGCTGCACTGATAAGTTGGTGGATAAGTTTTATGACAGGTTGTGTATCTTAATGGTAGTTTACAGTTTTTTAGACCCAACTGTCCTGAGAAGGTATATTTTGCTTCTTGGTGTGGTTTGATTATTCAATACAAGTCTTCTTGGTTGGGTGGATTTCAGAGCTACTCCTCATTAAGTAAAAAATGGCATATGATGGACAGCAGACCTCCAAAGATGCTTATTACACACAGATCTCAAGATTTCTGACTTTAGACATAAGCCGAGTTAATACATAACGCATTGAAGAGGCTATAAAATGAAATAAAGGCATAATAGTTCGCAAGTTCGCTGACGGTATAGAAAATAGGGTCGCGGAATCGTTACATCCAGATTATGACCATGATCGAACACTTAATATACATTTTTATGTAACATCGCGACTACCTGTTAATCAGCGTCAGACTAGAGAGATCCAAATTAATCCAGTATTTCAGTGTTCATTCCGGAGGTTAGCCTCTATGAGATTAGTGTGACTCACAAACAGTTCAAGGATAACAAGGTGTCTGGTGACGATGAAATAACAGCCGAACTTCTGATCGCGGTGTATTACTAGTTTGATAGGTACTGTTCTTTAAAAAGCGGATAAAAACATCTGGAATACTGTAGCCCTATCAAACTCTACAGTAATTTATAAGCTGTTCTCGAGAGTTATAGTCGATTATCTCGCGCGTCGGTTTGACGATTTTCAACCTCCGAAACTAGCAGGATTTTGGAATGACTATAGAGTCATAGACTATATATATATACACAACGGTAGGATGTACAGAAGATCGATGAAGCGTTTGTGAACTATGAGAAAGCTATCGTTAAGTTTCTATATATACCATATAGGCAATCGATATATGTATGTGAAGTGCTAGCCAGTGAAATGTGAGATAGGGCGATGCAATATCACCAAAATTGTTCACAGTGAAATTATATATTTAAGATTTCTCACTAGAGAGGACTAAGTATCTACATCAATAGTGAGAAGATGACACAACTTAATATTACTTATGATATCGTTGTTCTGACTGGAAGGATGGAAGAGAGCGATCAAGCCTTATTTCATATCTAGCTATTTAAGTATCTAGTCTTAATTCAATGTGTAATTTAATGTCTATGTAATGAATTTTTAAATATGTAATATTCAACATTATATTAAAATAAATATATATAGAAAACTGAAAAGTATACATTACTTACCCGTTGTGAATATTTCTTGGGCTGTAATTGTTGCACGATGAAGATCTTCTATTGTTGAATCGCGGATAACGTGTGAACGTTGTGGTTTTTCTTGAAGTGGGGAAGTTTGTTCTCCTACAAATTCTGTTGTTACTTCTAATTCATTAACTATAGTGATTTTTCCTTGTGTAACTTGTTTCTTGGGTTTATCAATATACAAATCTTTTTCTTTTTGCAGGATGGTGTTGTCTGTTATAACTAATGGTGAATTTTCTGTAGATGTAAGTATCGGTGTTTGTGTTTGCGTTTTTTTGATTTTAAATTCTTCAGAAAGTATTTCTGTAACATTTTCTGAGCATTGTACATGTGTTAACGGTATTATGTTTTTATCAGCAGTCATAAATTTACTCTCATCATTTGGTAAAACTTTTTCAGTATAATTTTCATTTAATTCATAAACAGATACACTTTCAAGGGTGCCTATAGAAGATGATGCATTTTCTGGTTTTGATTGTTTTTCAAAATTAACTTCTACTTCATTTTCATGTATCATTATTGTGTCTTGGTTTATAGGAAAATGTTCTAACTGACTAGGGCTGATTTGTTTTTGTTCTTCCAATGGTATGATTTCAACTTGATTTAAGCTTTCACTTAATATTATTTCTGTTTGTTCAAATGATTTATTATCAATAAATTGTGGGAATATTTGCTTAGATGTTTCATTTTCCAGTGCAATTTGTTCAGGTAGTTGCTCTATGAAATTTTCAGATACAGTAAAGCTTTCTTGTGTTTCTATTTTTAATAAGGCATTGTTTTTATCTGGCGTATGGTTAAATGCAGCATCTACTATATTTTCAATAACATCTGGTTTTACAACACTAACTTCTTGGCACGACATTTGACTCTCCGTAGCTTGCTTACTCTTATCTTTAGTTTTCTCTACATTCTCAAGCACTTCACCCATAACAATTTCTGTTTGATTCAAAGGTTTTAAATCAATAATCTTTTCATTTGCGATACTGGGTGTATCCTCTTTAATATTCATTTCTTTAGAACATTCAGTTACAGTGCTTTCGGTAGTCATATATGATTTATAGAGTTCTAAATCATACTTTGCTTGTGCCTCTTCAGCGTTATAATATTGTGGTAATTCTGTGGAACTTTCTATAGTTTGTTGCTGGTGATTTACCAGCTCTTTCAATGTTTCCTGTAATGTTATAGCTGTTCCTTCTTTAGATACGACATTCAACATATTATCAGAAGTTTCATCCGCAAATATTACTGATGTGTGTAATGGACTTAAACTTTGTATATCTGTAGTTGCTTGTAATAATTGTGATTTTTCTAACGGAGTTATTTTATTAGTTTGCTCATATATTTGTTGTTGTTCACTATAGATAGATTCGGATTGACATTGTGTTAATTTGGCTTTTTCTGTCGTAAGTTGAGGTGTTTTTGAGAGATCCAAACTATCTTCAACAAAATTGGTTTCAGTTGTTATTAAATGCTGTGATGACTTTACATTTATTTCATGTGATTCTGCTGTTAAGAGAATGTCTGGTTTTATTGTTCCCTCTTTTTCTCTAAGTATATTTTCTGTTACAGTCACATGCTGTTGTGGTTGAATACTCAGTCCAGCTTCGTTAGTTTCATAATGAATATCAGAATTGAAAGCAGTTTCACCTTCATTAATAATGTTCTGGTTTATATTAAGACTCACACAAAGATTTGTGTTGTGTGATGGTGATATAGTTTTAGATTCTGGTAAAGTAATATCGGGAATATTTTGTTCCTTTTCTGTTAAAGTTATTTCTGAAACATTTACAGAATACTCGTTTTCATAGTTTGTTGTAATTATTTCAGGCTTAACAGGAACAAATTGTTCTGAAGGGTTTTCCGATTCACTTAATATAATTTCAGTTACATTTAAAGACTTAAATTCATCCTGAACAGGTTTAGTTATTCTTTCATTTGATTTGTCTACTGTAAATTCTTTTAGTGACTCTCCTATGAATGGTTCTTCTCTTTCAACAGCTTCTTGAGTTCCTGAAGAAATGTTAATATTGTTTGTAGTTTGCTTAGGCACATACAAGTCATCACTTTCAGCTATCGCGATTATTTCAGAATTGATTAAATGTTGTTGCTCTTTTATAGATTTTTGTGCTTGAAGTGGCTGTAAAGTATTCGCATCTTTTAAATTATTTTCTTTTTCATTTACTTGTACTATTGTTGTTTGCTTAGAAATATTTTCAATAAACGATGGTAAAGCTGTTTGCGATTCTCTTTTATTTTCAAGCAATATGGATTCTTTTTCCCCTATCAAAATTTCTGTTCTTTCTAAATGCTTTTGTGAATCAGTTAATAGTGACTGGGCTTCTGAGGTCTTGGAGGAATGTGTTTCAAGTTTCTGGGTTGAGCTCGAAATCAATATTTCAGAATTTGTAGTACTATTAAATGGTACAAAAGTAACAAAAACTTCTTTATTTGGTACGCTAAGTTTGCTCTTGAAAGTTGTTTCTTCTTCGATTGGTTCCACATTACTCGTAATAAGAGCTTGTATTTCTGTATATTCAGGTTTGATATTTAATTGTGTAGGCTTGCTAGGGCTAATAGGTTTTTCACTGTCAACAGCAATTATTTCTGTTTGTTCAACCACAAATGGTGTGACAACTTTAATATCTGAAATAATACTGTGTTGGTTTTCGTGGTGAAATTCGTTTGCTGTTTGTGTTATATTCACTTCTTGAACATTAGGTGCTTTTCCATAAATTTCATCGAGTTTCGGTGTGGCCTGTTTATATGTTACTTGGAAATCCCCAGTTTCTTGTAAGTTATCAGTCTGAGATAGAACTTCAGAAGTTAGTAATTCATGTTTTAATAACATTGCATAATCTGCATTTTGTTGATCTGGTTGACTGAATGATGGTAGACTATTTTCACTTTCTATTGTAATACTTTCATTATACTCTGGGACCGGTAGACCAGTTATTAGTAAATTAGGCATGATTTTATTGTTAGTTTTTTCAATTACAAGTTCTTTTTCTGATGAATGAGTTATTATTTCTTGCTGTATAATTGCATCTTTTGTTATCGCGCACTCATTAGCATTAACCAGTTTTGGTTTTTCATCGCTTGCCAAAGTAATAGTTGTGTTTTCTGAATGTCTTTCTTCTACCACCACTGCTTGACTTGAATCTACATTTATATCTACCAATGCAGAAATCGGGTGTTTTTTTACATCTAAAACTGTTTCTTTTTCGTTTATATTGGTTGTGCTTATCGTTATTTCATTACAGATTATGCTTTCTATTTTAGCTTGTTGTGGTTGTTCTTTGGTATCATCCATTTGCATACCAACAGAACAATCAGCTATTAATTCAGTTGAGACAGCAACCGTACGACTTGTTAGATCAGTAGACGACTTACATGTTTCAAATGGGATTTTAACTTTAAAATCACCTTCCTTTTCGTGTTCTGTTATTTCAGTTATATGTATTGTTTCTGCAGATGACACGAAGTCTGGTGTAATTGTGTTCAACTCTGGTTTTTTATCAGACCCGAAATTCGACTGACTATCAAAAATATTACTTTCAGATACTTGTATGGAAGTTTGCATATTTGGTGCAAATTTAGCTTCTTGAACGTGGGGTGAATATAACTGTATAGGTTCTGTCATATCACTGACATTAGTTTCGGAGGTCAAAGCTATTTTGTGATCACAATCTATACCTAATTTAGCATAGCCAAGTAACTGTGTTGGTTTGCTCTCAAAGTTAAGCTCCGCAGAATTTGGAATTGTTTCTGTAATATTGATACTTTCTTTTTCGATAAAAGTAGATGCAGCTGTTTTCCTTAATGTTTCTTTTCTATCAAATTCTTCTAAATTTTCATCAACAGTAGTCTGCATAATTGTTATTTCTTTTTGCAAGTCTCGACGTTCTGTTGCTTTTTCGGTATTAGGTTCATTGGTTTCAATGAAATCTATTTGATCTGCAGGAGTGATTTCTTGAGATATAGGCGACTTAAGAGGTTGACCTGCAACTTTGTTTGCTTTTGAGGTTTCTGGTAATGCTTTGATAGTAAGTTTGTTTTCTGATTCTGACGTTTCTATTTCAGATATAATAAGCGGTTCACTAGGTATTACATTAGTCTTAATATTTTCCGGTTTCTTTAAATTAAATGATTCTGTATTTTCCTGATCATGAACCATTATAGTTTCCACAATTTTGGCAGTAGTCGTAATTAAACTTTCCTTTGCAGTTTCATTTATCGTTTTTTCCAAGTTATCGATATCGTTTGTTGATGATATTTGCATTATTTCAGAAGTGATAACAGATTCTAATGTTTTAATATCCGAATCAGCTTTAAGCTGTTGTGCTTGCTCTTTTAAAGGCATTTCTTTTTCACTTTCATTTGTATAAACTTCTTGAACTATATGTTTATCCAGAACAGCAATAGATAATTCAGCATTAAAAGATGGGGTTGTTTTAGGTTTTTCAAATTGTGCTTCTGAATCTTGTACATTAGTTTCTGTATCTAATGTATGATGAAGTTCATTCAAGCCAATTGTGGCAATTTTGATAGATACTGGTGTTTCAACAAAATCACTTTCCTTTATGTTTACGGTTGTTACTGTATTTTCTAAGCTTGAATGCAATAAGACCTCCTCATCTATTGTGGATATACATGGCATGTCAGGTAATGGCAATTTCTCTTCTTTTTCATGTAGTTCATTGACACTGACCACTAAACTATCTTTTGAAGATATGTCTACATTAGCTTGTTGCATGGGAGGTAATTTTAAAGAAGAAAGTTGTCCTTCCATTTCTTGAACATTTTGTTCTTCTGTTATAATTTGATTTGACACCATCAATTCTTTTTTTGCTTGTTCAGTAGGAACTATCAATTCGGGATAGTATTTTCCAGACTTATCCTCTACAAATACTTCACCTATTTGTAGTCCCTCCAGCAAATTGAAGTTCATTTTGGATCTTGCTGTTTTATTTAGATCGCTGGTTTCCATATGATTTTCTTTTACTTCTTCGGTTACTTCGTAGACATCTATGCCAATCAAGGGCGAAAATGTGACATTAGCTTTTGATTTCCGTACTTCTAAATTATCAAACGAGTGCTCTTTGTCGGAGACTATATTTTCTGATATATTTACAGCATCTTTTAATATTACCTCTGTTCTTGCTTTCTCCATGGGTTGCTCTATTTTCGGTATATCAAAAACATTGGAGTTGCTTACAACTTCTAATGTAACTAAACTATCTAATTGAGAAATCGATTTAGTTGCATTCTTTTCAATCATTGGCTTTGATATATACTCATCCACACAACCACTTACATCTACTTCAGAGATTTCTAATGGTTCAATATGAGATAAGGAAATTTTCGCAGTGGAACTCGGTGTTTCCATTGATGATAATGGTATTTGGTTTTCTTCTGGACGTCGTGTCTCGCTAACTAATGGATAACTAGCATCAATTTTAAGATGGGCTGTTATTTCGTCTCTGTTATCAAGTAGCATGTGAGTTACCTCACTGGCAGCAACTACTTCAATTGAAGTATCAGGGACAACTGTTGGTATATTTTTGATCGAAGAAAATAAGTCATTATCAAAAATTTCGATGTGATCTAAGTCATAGTGTTCAATATTTTCTTTCGATTTCAAAGTTTGAATTGTTATTCTTTTTTCTTTTTGTGCTTCTTCATCCACTTGAATGAATTCATCGTGGATGGATGAATTCATACGTTTTTTCTTGTCTTTAGTATCTGTGAAATGATAGTAATGTGTTTGTATAGATACTGTATCAACGAAAATTCTTGAATTGAAATCACTTGATAAATGAAGGTGTTAATGCTTGTGTTTAATAAAGCAGTATTTTTACTACTTCTATGTGTAACAGCGATAATAATATTACACTATATATTTTGTTAGTTGATTATTGAATGGATACTTACTTGTCTTTATTATTAGGTCTTCGTTTATATTCAGTGGGAATAATCTCTTGAAGTCAAATGCATTTCATAGCTGTGTAACATAGCGCAATAATAGACAGGATTGATTGAAAGCATTAAAAAGCATTTATTTAAATTGAACTTATCAAAAATATATTTATCAGCAGCTTGGTTCACTAAGAAAATAACAACAGAAATGTTAATTAAAGTAAATATGATTGCAATCTAAGCTTATGTATATATGTAATTAAGCATAGTTAATAAAGATTTCATTCAAAGCATGAGTAAGCAACAAAGTAGTTTTATCAGATAATACATTTCTTACCTTCTTTCCGCATCAGAATTTCATCTGTAAAGATAGTGTGATTTTGTCATTAATGTAATAATAAGGTAAGAAAACTATAACGTAAATTGAAAATCGAAACTATGTTAATTTTCACAATTGCGTGATGGTTATTGTATGTGGATGTCAATTCATTCAAATAATTATGACGCATGTTAAATTAACATTTCAAATTAAATTATCACAAAAAACATTTAAGTTATTTACATTCAATTAAAATTGGCATTTCTAATATTTCTAACATCCGATTATGGGCGCTATACTATTCTACATATGTGGATATGTTATTATTATAATAAGGTAGGACAACACGAGGCGTATACCCATATATGTATATGTGAAGACTGAAGGAGAGATGGGTGAAGCTGGGAGGACCGACTACTTTAGACCCAATAGTAGCCCAATAGCTGAAGAGGGATCTATGGGGGCACCCGTACAAAATGGTACTGGGAAACTCCGACCGTGGGACCCCTCTTATGGAACCTCGCATTCGATGCGGTCGTTCGCACCAAACTTCCTCACAGCGTGAGTGTCATCTGTTACACTGACGACACTCCCGTCGTGACGACCGGGGCTGAAAAGACGCTCAGGCTTGTCGAGCTGGGGGTGGCGTGTGTCATGAGGGCGATCCGCTGGCTGGGTCTAGAAACAGCGCCGCACAAGAGCGAGGCGCTACGCTTCCACGGCCTTCCAAGGATCCGGGAACCATCCAGCTGCCGGATACAGGAAGGTGACGCGGAGGTCCAGGTAGGGCCTTACATCAAGTACCTTGGCCTCATTACCTGCTGCCCAACCTCGGTGGACCGAGGGACAGTGTTCGCCGCTTGTACGCAAGCATCGTGCGGCCCGAGGTCTTGTATGGAGCAATAGATCCAATAGATATAGGTAATTTTATCACAACAAAAATATACATTGATTATATCAACTTCATGTAGGTCTACTTTTGCTAATATTGATTAATCTTGATGGGGCTACGGACCACTGGACCACATTTTTACGATGGACCGTGTATCAAATTAATCGCAAAATAAAATCGTTGTTGGTATTCTGTCACTGATACTAAGGCGTATTTCTGTGTGTCCTCATGATTACACTATTAGTTTTGTCTAATCTAAATCATTCGTTGTTCTTTCTTTACTTCCGATTAAAGAAAAGTCTTTATAGTATATATATTCTTTATATTTTATAAAGTGAAGTAGTTACGAAACATAAAGTTCTTCACTTGTATATTTTCTAAATTATTATAAAAACCTTGCATAACTTTAAACTATTTAATGTAGGCTACAAGTTAACTGCTCAGAAAAGAATTTATAACATTAAAATTAATAAATGTAAATATAGCGGGGGCACAATATTGCAACTTTAAATATTTAATGGATAACTAGCAAAGAACGTACCTGTTATTACTAATGGTGTATGACTCTTTGCAGATAGTTTTGTTGTTGATTCGATGAAGACCTGCATTATAATAATTCCAATTAAGATAAATTCTAGTTTATTTATACAAACATATTTAAAAAATATATATACCTCTCTTGCTTCTTTTTGTTCCCAGGAACGTGATTTGAAATCTTCTGGATAAAAATGAGCAATGACTTCTTCAACAGATGAATGTTTTAATTCCACCATTTTTAAAAATGCGCGGAAGCCGGCCTTCGCGGCTATGGCTTTTTCGTCTTGAGCAGTTTCTTCTGTAAGTACTTCGGTTATAAGAGCTCCATGACCTTGACGCTCTACTAATTGAACTAGTGCTGATTGAGCTTGTGGAATACGGAGTGCTGGAAAGTATTCCGAATCGTATAATCCCTCTATTTCTTCAATATTTAGACCGCGTCGTAACATATATCCAATTTTTGCTAATTCTCTCAAAGGAGATTCTCCTGCTCCGAACTCCTTTGCATGTATTACTTCAAGTAGTTCATTTATTTCAGCAACTATTTTTGAGTCTGTTTCAACCATTTTAATTATTCCTTGTTGTTCTTCAAATAAGTTGTTATCTAGAGGTAGTACTGTTTCTTCTTTATCGTGTTGCGAAGAAACTAAATAATCATGTGGAGCTATAATAGGTTCTATTTTCTTTTCTTCAGGTTTACTTTTCTTTTTGTTATCAGCTTTTCTAAGAATGGGTATGTCTTCTGTCTGAACGTAAGCTGCCTCGCTGATAATAACCTCTGCACTGTCTTTCAGTGGCTCATCAAGTGGTATTGATGATTCCATATGTGATACTTCAGTCACTGTAGTTGGTTCAAGAAACTTTTCAGTGGTTTCTATTGCAGAACTTACAGAGCTTGATTTTACATCAATAGATTTCAATGTCTCCTGTATAACTTTTTGTTTTGTTTCTTTCGATTTCTTTATTTTTTCTCCTTTCTTAAATACTTGTAATTTTGCTTTAGTAATAGCCATACCAATGTCACTTATAGCTTTACACATATAAGTACCTTCTAATTCTTTAGAAGCATTTTGAATTGTGCATGTAGTATGATTATCTTTATTTATAATATTAAAATTTTCGTCCGTTCTTATCACTTTATCGTCTTTATACCACAGTATGTCTGAAAAAATAAAAATTCCATACTTCCATTAGCTTCGAAATATCGTTTCATTTATATCTGTAATGGTTATTTGTCACATACATCGGACAGATGTTACCATAACTCATTATTCGATCAGATAAATCGCAGACTTTTGTCTAGTGATTAGTCTAGTGACAGTGATTTTGAAATAGTAAATATGGGTAAAGAAATTTACCTTTGAACTAACAGTAAGTCAAATTTCATCTTCATTTCAAATAATACTAAATTACTCAGCGAACAAATGATTTTCATTTATTCACTTACTAATTTTTATTGTGTTTTTATAAAATACTTAAGTAGATAAAAGTATATCTCCAGGAGCTTTATTACATGGTCACTAGTTAAGTATAAATACCTGGTGTAGGATTTCCACTGTAAACTGCTTCAAAAACTACCGTTTCCTCTTCATGTACTCGTTCGCCTAATAAATCCTTAACGAATGTAGGTACAGACTGTGTTGCTAAAACAAAAATACCTTTACTGTTATTTTTACTCGCAGTTTTGATTATGCATATCCCCAACATTACGTCAATATAACATCGTTTTTACCTTTAAGTGCTGCCTGTAGTTCTTCCATATGTGTAACCCATTCTGGTTTTCTGTACTCTTTTGTTCCAATGATACCTGTTACGGCATAAAACATAACTAAAATTACATGTATCTTATATCATAGTCAGAGGGAGACTATACAAGTACAGGGTACTCAGTATCAAGATACCAAACACTGTACCAAAGTTTATTTATGTAGCAAAGCCTGCATTGCAGTAGGAGCATTGTTCTGATTTGAAAAACAAGACAGTCAGTGAAGATCATACCCAAGCCAACAATATTAATAGCATTGCTGTGTTATGATAATTAAAAGATTAGGCTGATCATCAGGTCAGATATACTAAGTAATATGGCACGACCTGGCAACGTACACTATACATTCCTTATTTGTGTGTTACTTATATGTGATATTCTTATATGAACCACATTTTATTAAGTGACATATGGACAAATAAGCTGACTGCTACTGATAGTAAATGCCTACAGTACAACCCCTACGGGTTTAACATCTCACTCTATTAAGACTATTATATAAAGATATTGTTATTTATTTTCAATTAGAAAATAATTGAAACACTTTGTTTTACTTCAGATACTGATATGAGTGTCAAAGACAAACAAGACAGCCTTGAAAACTATGAATAGAGTAATAAATTGATTCAATGATAGCAACCTAAGCTTTAATATAATTGATGAGGACTATACCTAGTGTAGCGTTCGAGTTATTTAATACAAATTAGTGTGACTATTTTAATAGAATATTTTGTGGTTATGATATTTTTTAAATCATGTGTCACTTATGGTATATTGTGTGATTTTATTTATGGAGGAATTTGGTTTTATTTTATGTGTTGTTCAAAGGTCAGGGAGGATTGCAGACGACTCGACGGCCTGTTAACAATTGAAGGGAAAAATTATACGTAGATTTTTTTACCAGCCTGTAACATAAAAATTATAATTAGGTAACTGTACATAAATATTTCGTGGCTTATACTGAAATATATTCATTTGTGTAAATGATAAATATTAATAAATTTAAAAACACGGTTTTGATAAGCTCACACGTCTATTTTAATTCTTATTTATATACAGGTGCATATATTAGTAAAAATGTACACCCATATTATAACTACTTTGAAATGGGTCCAGAAACCGCAAGAAAATAAATATAATGCAATACAAGTCATTGCAAAGAATGTTAATTAATGTTTTAAATATTCGAACTAATAAATACACTATTCTATTAAAGTACGAAATGTAATGTGAAGTTGTAATAAAAATTACATTTTTTTCAATAACGTTCAGGAGACCTATTTTTGAATTCGAATGCGACTTCGAAATCACCAATGTGTCTAATAATCACTGAGTTTCAATAATTCGTATTTTTGAATATCACTTATGTGTCTACCTTAGTCACGGATGTGATTTCATTGCGAGTGCCCTCACCCACTCGTAATCAAGTCATACTTGTGGAATGTTATCTGTGTTTTGTTTAGAGAACTTATTGACTAGAGTCTGAAGTTGATGTGTTGATTTTTCAGTCTATATATATATACTAGCTGACCCGCGCCCACTTCGTTGGGCATAATATTAATAATCCCCGAAGCGAGCACGAAAGCGAACTGAATTAAACCCGAAGCCATCGCGCGCCGTCCGCTGATGATGATGATGATGATGATGATGACACTCCGCAATAATGTGGCTTTCTATTGGTGAAAGAATTTTTAAAATTGATGATGATGATGATGATGATGATGACACTTGAGATTTAAACTATCCTATCTCTCAAGTTGGATCGAACTGCACATGGTGTGCGAATCCCAACTAATATTATAAATGCGAAAGTGTGTTTGTTTGTTTGTTTGTTTGTTTATTTGTTTGTTTGTTTGTTTGTTTGTTACCTCTTCACGCTTAAACTACTGGACCGATTTCAAAAATTCTTTCACCTTTGGAAAGCTACATTCTCCCCGAGTAACATAGGCTACTTTTTATCCCGGAAAAATCGACAGATCCCACGGGATGCGCAATAAAGGCTTCGCTCAAAAACTACTGCACAGATTTTTATGCGGTTTTCATCAATAGATAGAGTGATTCTTGAGGAGTTTTGCGGCATTTTTTATCTCGGAAAAACGGATAGTCTCACGGGAAGCGCGATAAAATCTTCGCACCATAAACCGACTTCCGCGTATATGTAGCCGTGGGCAAAAGCTATGACCCTTAACCCTCTATACACCCAATCCCGAAATCCACGCGGGCGAAGCCGCGGGCAGAAAGCTAGTTTTATTATAATCGGTTAAGTAGTTTAGGAGTTCATTGAGCACAAACATTGTGACATGAGATTTATATATATTAAGATATACATATATATATATATAAACCTTCATATACCTATTATATTATAAATATATATAATATATATGTAGTATATATTATATAAATAATACATACATATATATAAAAACCATAATGGTTAAGCCGGCAATAACCGGCAACGGCTACATTCTGCGTGGAACCGAACTCATACATTTATGTGTGTGCTTTATCTATGTTGGCAGCTCTGCGATCTCCTTTCAAAAATTGGATATTTAGGAATCCGTGACCTCAAAGTCACCGCTGACTATTTAGTCAGCGGTGATTTCGAAATCGCATTCGTAATTCAAAAATAGGTCTCCTGTACGGTTTCTGAACGCATTTTAGGTGAGTTTTGCTAAGTGTGTTGATGAAATAGATAACCTAATTTCTTTACTTACTTTGAACAGATAAAGCGGCAATGGTTGAAGTAACACCAAGAGGGTTGAATGCCTCAAACTTGATTTCTCCGGTGTCATCTTGGTATACTTCAGGGATAATTAAAATCGATGTACCGTCTTCCATTTCTTCGATTTGATATTCTTGAGACTGTTTTATTTCAACACCTTGCTTCATCCATCTTATTTGTGGCTTGGGACTACCGATAGCTTTAGCTTCCAACCTTAAAAAAAGTTTACAGTACAATCTGTTTATAGTTTTCTTAGAAAACAGGATCTTGACAAAATGGACCTCGATGACATATTGTATATATATATATATATTTATTTATTTATTTATTTTAATACGCGACATGGTTATAAGTGCTGTATTCATCTAAAAAGTTAAATTTCTAAATCCATCACCTGTTTCGTATAAATGATTCGTGGACGGCCAGATTATTTTCGGATATAAACAGAGTTTAGATTGTACCTATCAATAGTTCAAACAAACTTTTCACTAATATCGAGCGAATGGACAGTTTCAAAAAAATCAATTACTACAATTACTACTATGTAAGGAACTTAGCAACATCGTAGGCTTACTCATAAACAAGGAGGTAGTAACAAACAATTGAGGTAGGAGGACAGTTGAAATGTCCGCACGTATTTTTAATTCGCTCCGTGCATTATTTTTGTTACGGAAGTATATGTGAAAAATACATTAAATATTATTTAAACCATATTGTATTCAAGATTACCATCTGTTTGATCTATGAATTGTAGTTGACTGTGGAGTGCTTGTGAAGATTTAAGTGTTTTTGTTTTTACAAATTCTGTTATAAGATATTATTGAGTTGGTGAATATTTTATTGCGACGGTGTCTTGATAAAATTTAAAACGTATTTACGTATCAGGTCAACTGATCGTCTGTCTAAGTATAGTCCTTATTTTGCCTTATTTTGTCCCTATTATTATTTATATAAATTTTTCATTCATATAATTTTTATTTTCTATATTTTTTTTAACGCACAATTATTATTTTTTTTTAATATATATTTTATGACTTACATTTTATAATGGCTCCGGCAATAATTACCTGTGCAGGCTGTTTACAGCTTATTAAAGATGATGATGAGAAAAGAGATATGCTGCGTTGTGTTAACTGCTTGGAACATTACGACCTTATGTGTGCGAACGTGTCGGAGCAACGGTTCCGTAATACTCTAGTTGGGGAACACCGGGCTAAATGGCGATGTACAGCAGGCAGAAGTAAAGATCCAAAAACGGACAACAGCAATATTCCTGTGCGAACCGTTCAGGACGATAAGGTAACTCAGCGTCGTGGTGCAGCAGTCGCAAGTCCACCAGAAATTGATAACTCCGATGTAAGTACTTCTCGTTTAAGCGATATCATTCTTTTAACCGAACTTTCTTTTTCAAATGCGGCTGTTTTGAGAGGAGATGAAAGTTACTTGGCAGCAGATATCCATATTTAATGAAACCGTAGAGGGCCTAATATCCAGAATAACTGTGTGTGAGGAACGTGTAGATATGTTAACCGCAAGATTTGAAAAGCTCGAAAATGGTATGCATGAGAGTTTGAAAGTTGGCAGCCGTACTGAGTCACTTGAACTCTTAAGGGCTGAGTTAAATGGCCGGGATCAGGAGCTGCTGCAGAATGACGTTAAGATCACCGGAGTTGAGAAACAGAAGAGTGAGGGTCTGTCACATGTAGTTTTCACGCTGGCTAATAAGTTAGGTGTGAAGTTGGAGCCACAGGATGTAGTGAGCGCCGTACGTATCGGTCGCATAGAGTCAGGCGGTGGAACTGTAGGGCGTCCGAGACCTATTGTGGTACGTCTTGTGCGGCGCGTAGTTCGTGACGACCTGCTTCGTGCGGCACGTGTTCGACGTGGATCTACCACTGAGGGAACTGATGTTCCGAGTGCTCCGCGTCGCTTCTATATCAACGATCGTCTAACACTCTCTTACCGCCTTCTGTTCCGACGGGCACGCGAAGCTGGTAATCGGCTGAAGTGGAGATACGTGTGGACGAAGGATGGTAGGATCTTCGCTCGTCAGCATTCCAGTTCATATAGACATCGTCTACGTACTGAAGCGGATTTGATTCGAGTTTACGGTCCGGACACCGTTAGTCCATTTATTAACATTGAGTACTAATGTGATGAAATATTTGCATATTATTCTTTTGCAAACTTTTACTTATGCGAGAGTTTTATTTTATGTCATATACATCATACCTATTTATGTAAATATTGTGCGCTATATTTATATTCTCGGTGTTAATTTAAATTATTGTGTTTGCTATTTTGGTGTTGTACACTTAGAACTTTTCAATCTATATTGTACTAGCTTTTGCCCGCGACTTCGTCCGCGTGGAATAGTGACTTCCGGCAGATTTTTGGTTTTTCCCACATAGATCATGTATAGAGGAATAATTCTTTCATACATATTTTTTGTGTATCTTGAACCGTTTTCGCAGCGCACGCAAAGAAAGCCTTCAAAAATGAATAATTTTCCCCGTTTTTTACACATTTACCGCTCTGTCTTTGCTCCTATTGGTCATAGCGTAATGTTATTTAGCCTATAGCCTTCCTCGATAAATGGACTATCCAACAAAAAAAGAATTATTCAAATCGCACCAGTAGTTTCGGAGATTAGCGCGTTCAAACAAACAAACAAACAAACTCTTCAGCTTTATTATATTAGTATAGATTGTGATCTGTGAGAGTTCACGCACTATCTATGCCTATTATGTACATTATGCTATGGGGCGGTTGGTATTGGTAGTGCTTTTAAGTGAAATTATTTATAATTTACAGTTCCAAAATATTAATATTGTATTCGTGTTGCAAATTAACACATTACATCTAAATATATACTGCATTTGTAATATACACATTACATATCATATATTCAGTGTTAATGGGGTGTGCAAAACTTTAGGGTTTGTGTTCATACGTATAGCTATAACTTCTATTGCATGCTTTCTTTGTTGGCTTATGTGTGGTGCTTTGTTGCTTTCCTTTAATTTGTATCTTTGTTTAAACAAACGCAACTATTTTGTTATACTATCTCGTGATGTTTTAGCGGTTCTATATATTATATTGCATGCAATTTTGTGGTCTCTTTGAGCATTGCGTGCTGCAGAGTATATAAGGAGGCCTGTGCAGGCATTGTACAGTTTCAATTCTGTTATGTATACTTTATTTCCCTATTATACTATATCATATATTTATTGCAATCCTCCATTCGATACCTACCACTTTATTTAAAATTATATATGAAAATAATAATTTTACTCTTGCATTCTTAGGACTCTTAATGAAGGAAGTCTACCAGATACAAAAATATTATAGATCCTGCTTTATCATATTAAATAATGTTTTTGTCAGGTGTTCATTCGTGTGTATTTTTGCAGTATACGAGTATATTGTTTGATGTGCATGCACCAGTAAAAACAGTTAAAGTAAGGCGTTACCATGTTTTGCCTTGGATAGCTGATACCATAAAGACCATGATAGGGTTGCTTGACAAAGCTTACAAAAAGTTTCAACAGATCGAAACTGTAGTAAGCAAGCAATATTAAAAAGAATTGAAAAAACTAGTTGTTACTAGTATTTATAATGAAAAATGGGCCTATTATAATTTTCATAACAACTTTGGAAATACCTGAAAGAACATGTAACATCGGACTCTTAAAAAAATTATAGACTCCCAGATCATTTTCGTGATCCAAATATTTTTAATACACATTTCCTTGATGTGCCTGGAGATGGTAAAGTTTCTCAAGAAGTAATGAATTTTTACAAGCATGCGACTTCTGGAATTGTTGCTTTTAATTTGCATTCAGTACATGAGAATCTTGTCGCTAAGTATATCTCGTATATTTCTACAAGCGCCGTAGGTGCTGATGGTATAAGCAGGGATATGCTTTTGCTTACCCTTCCTAGAACTCATACTGCTATCACTGCATTAATAAATAGATCCATACTGTCAGGCGAAGTTCCGAATATCTGGAAAACAGCGTTGATAACACCTCTCCCCAAAGTTACCAATCCTACAGAGCTAAGACAACTGGGACCAATAAGTATATTGCCGATTCTGTCAAAAGTTTTGGAGAAATCAGTACATGATCAATTTAGTAAGTTTGTAGAGGTCAATGACATTTTACCTGATCTCCAGTCTGGTTTCCGAAGGGGGGTTGGCACGGTTACTGTTTTATTGGATGTAACTGATAATATCCTTGCCGAACAGGATGCTGGTAATAATACTTGTTTGGCACTTTTAGAATTCTCACGTGCGTTTGATTGTCTGAATATACCTTTGCTCTTGGCAAAACTCAAATATTACGGTGTAATTACTACCGCTTTAAAGTGGTTTCGATGCCACCTTAGTGATCGATCTCAAACTGTCAAGCTCATAAAAGGCAACGGTACTACTACTGTGTCTGCGCCCCAGAGGTTGCAACGTGGAGTGCCACAGGGATCCATACTGGGACCCCTATTCTTTATTATATATAGTGCTGACATCGTGAAAAATATCAAATATTGTAAATATCACCTGTACGCTGACGATTACAACTCTATTTATCGGGGAATATAGATGATTTCGATGAAGTTGTAAACAAATTAAATGAGTATCTTAACGGGGTCGCTGTGTGGTCTGAAAATAATGGATTGTTTCTTAACCCATGTGAGTCCAAATACATGATGCTAGGGACCAAAAAACCAATCTCAATGTGCTTAAGTGGTGTGCCAGAAGTTAAAATAAGTGGTCAGGCTATTGAGAGAGTCGTTGAGGCAAGGAATTTGGGTGTTGTTTTTGATAGCCAGTTGCATTATGACTCTCATGTAAGGAATTTAGTTGCCTCTTGTTTTTATAGACTCAAGATCTTATATAGAATCCGTGACTTGCTGGATGAAAGAGTCCGAGTCCTTCTATGCGAATCATTGGTTCTGTCAAAGCTGAATTACGGGGATCTAATATATGGGCCACGACTTCAAGGAGTCGTCGTCTTATTCAACGTGTTCAAAACGCCTGCTGCCGTTTTTACTATAAAATACCTCCCAGGACTCATATCTCACTGTACCTACACAAAGCCTTGATGCGCAATATGACTTCTAGAAGACATCTACACCTTCTTCGAGGCGAGTCTTTTATTTAATATAATTAATTCAAAAACTCCAACATACCTCTTTTCAAAAATAAAAATAACACCATTTCATAACAGATATGGAACCAGATCTACCAGGAAATGTCTACTAGAAGTTCACGCACACAGATCTACGTCTTTCAAGGGAAGTTTCCGCTATCTAGCTACCAAGTGTTGGAACAATATACTCCCTCCAATGAGACTAATTGCCTCTTAATCTACATTTAAAAAAACAATTTAAATTATTTATTTTGGAAAAGCAACGTGTGGGTATACCAAATGGTTACTGGGGTTCTCTATATTATATTATTCATTGTATTTATTTGGTACATAGGCATCACTTGTTCACTTGTTTACACAACAATTCACCTGTTGTGCATGGTTTATTCCACAGTTAATATTGATGTGATTGATATAGTATTATATGTTATCTTTTTATTTCACATTTTCATTTAGTTCCTGTCCTCATCCTGTGGGCTGTAGCAGAATACCAGTGCTTTGCTTTTGAAGCAAAATCAGTCGCTGAGGTATCGCCTTTTTATATCTCTGCAGCACGCATGTATTGTATCATTATTTATTTATAAGTATGTAGTAACATGGACTGAGGTGAGTTGCTTGCTGGTTCTATACGTACATATTTAACTCGTCAGAAGTTAGCAATCCATCCTTTCCTCGTTCAACTATGTTCCTAGTTATTTACTTTGATTTATTTTTTTTATGTCTGTTATTGTGTGTTGTAAAATGATGCAAATAAAGTATTAATTCATTCATTCATAAACAATGTTATAGATGTGTTTGTAAATGAAAATTGTTAGTCTACATCTATGTGCATTGGCATAGTACTGAAGCCTTTGTTATTCAAGAAATGATTGCTTTAATTTATTACTGTACACTTTAAATCCATAGCCATGGAAGCTTCGTACACGTATATGTCATGTTATGAACAATTAAACAAAATCAAGCTGATATAGGTCATGTGAATGTTTCGCTTGATAATAGCAACTTCTCAAGGATCAGTAAATGGCACTTATTAAGATTTATTTTGTTAAAATTAGATGACCCGACGTACTTTGTCGTATGTGCGTACGGCGCACGGCGCCGTTCAACGTAAGCTGTCAACTACGGAAGATGAAACAAATAAGAACTGATAATAACTGACTTATTTTCTTCATAATTTCTTTTTCCTATATTTAAATAGTTATTGTTGATGAAGATGTTGTCAGCGAAGCGTGATCATTGAAATATGTTTATTGCCGATCTTGAGTTATATTTGATGTAACTATCACGATTTTGATTAATCATACTTGACATATATTTTTCAAACACCTTGCAGTATTTTTTACCTATTCACATATTCGTAAAAATTTACACGCGTTATTTAACGCAGTGGTCGACTTACGATAACGACATCAGATAACCAAACTCAAGAGTGTAGTAGCACAGTAAATAACAAAATTCATAGACTTTATTTTATAATTTTCTTGAACTGTTGCTGCGCGTATTTATTGAAATTTAAACAAAACCAGGTCGCGATGTTGCTCGCGGTAAAGCCCCGCATTATTTTAAATGAATTGGTATAATAAAGTAGTTATTTAAATTGTTATTACCTAGTGAGTTCTCCTTCATTACTTGATACTACAGTTGGTAACGCCTTGACAATTTTTGGTGCAAACTCTTCTATGTCACTAGTTTTCTGAAATTAGCAAAAAGTAAGTCAAATGAAACAATATGTATACTACAAATAAAATTTATATAAATGAGATTATTGTAAAAACTTACTTCATCGCTTAGTACATCCTCTTCCGATGCACTCGGAACGTATTCATAAGCTGTAAGAAAAAGAGTTTATTATTTATCGAAATTAATTTTACTTTAAATTCCAAGTATAAACAATATCACTTAAATGTTGAAAATACATAAAAGATAATAAATAAAAGCTTATTCGTATGTTTGATTTAGAACTAAAATACTTTTTGAATAAAATGTGTTATATATATATGTCAAAATTAATAGATAACTAAATCTAAGCAAGCCAAATAAAAATGTTACTACATTCAATTTACGGACAATTTAACTATTTCAACTTGAGGTATTGATAAACCCGTATACAGCGCTTAATAAAAATGTGCATAAAGCAATTACTTTACTTCATTCCTCAAATAACAAAAGAAGGACGTAATTGTTAAGGCTCTCAAAACGAAAAATATATCTTAATTAAAATATTTTTATTTATATTGTCTACAGATGCATGGCAAGTGTGTTAATAGAGTGAAGTGTAAAAAACATCTGTTATTCCTTTAAAATGAAATATATATTTATAATCGACTAATGTGGTGCCATGCGGTACATGCAGTCATATAATCTTGATCGGTACGAGATCTACCTTCTATATTCACTACACATTCGGTGTTCGCAGAGCCAAATATATTTGTAGCCTGACAACTGTAGATTCCCGACATTTCAGGAAATGCTTCTTTGATACATAGCTCACATAATCCAGATTCCTGTCGACCGAACGCTATATCTCTATTCTTATGAATTGGTTGATTATTGTGTAACCATTTTACAGTTGGATAGGGGAATCCCAACACCTTACAAGATAGCACAATAGGTTCGCCGTCCATGACAGTCATTGACGAAAGTGAAGAAGTAAATTGCGGCTGATATCCACTCAAATCATGATTATCTTTTTGTATACAAACAAGTGAGGCAGAAGTGGAAACCGATCCTGCGAAGTTTTCTGCTCTACATGTTATTATTCCTAAAAGGTCATTCGTTATGTTTTCTATGCATAGACACGACACGTTATGTCTATTAGTAACATATATGTTAGTCAACTTATTCTCTTTAGCAAGAGTCAGCACTTCCCTTGTATCTATAAACCATTGGAAGGAAGCACAAGGGTTGGAATCTACTTCTGTTTCAAGTAAAACTATATCGCCAATGGAAATATGTGTGGGTTTTAGTAGTCTTAGGAATGTTGGAGGCGTAATTTGATTGTCGTCTGATGACTTTGTCAACTTCACCGTGCATGCAGTCTTTACAATGGTATTATTGGATTCAAGAACAAATTCGTATTTTCCCGTTTTCTTTTTATCTACATTATACACTTTAATTTGAGAGATGCCCTCATTTGTATCAATTATGTAGTCGTTGCTGGGCTTTAAAATTTGGTTATTAAGATACCATGTAATTTTACTATTTATTCCGTCAGTGTTGTATGTAACAATCAAATCAAAATTGGTATTTTCTGTCACATTGTTACTCATAAGCGGGTTGATTATAATAGGCACGATCTCTGTAAAATATTATTAGTGTAAACATAATGCATTTTGGGCACTGTGTGGACATAAAAAGTTAAGGCAAATGGTATTGATGAACGCACTAAATACGATTTGCAAAAAAACATAAACAAGGAAATCAACATTACATATTGATAAGATAACTGACAATAAATATCTTAATTTTGAGATGAAATAATTAATAATGTGTTTTGTGACCATGCATCTGTTTTACAGTTTTGTTGTCATTAAGCCGTAGGTATTTCGTAACGCAATTGTACAAATTGAATTTCTTAAAAATGATGTGTAACATTCCTACTAACCTCTTTTTTCAATAAACTTTTCAGTTGTCAGCTGTTTTGTAACAGTAATTTCTTCTTGTGATTCTTCTATTTTAGGTTGGATCTTAGCGGCGTCTTCGATTATATTCACATTTTGAGTCTCCATTTCCTGCTGAACTTTCTTTTCCTTCCTACGTTTTAATGTTTTTTCGTGTTTATGCTCTGTAATTTTAATTTCAGTTTCATCTGAAGGCTTTAATTTAGGTTGTTCTTCAACCTTTTTTTCCTCACTTTCTTGCTTGACAACAGGTTTCAGAATAACATCATCCTTAGGTTCGTTTTCTTTTGATTTGTCTATCTTTATGGATTTTAATTGCATTTTTTCAGGCTTCTCTTCCACCAGTTCCTTCTGTTTCGGTACAGGCTTAAGCTCAACTTCTTCATTCGGAGCTTCTTCTTTTGGTCGTTTCTTACCTGTTGGCAAACTAACGTCTTCGATTGGTTTCTCCTCCGCTAGTTTTTCTTTCTTTACTGGTTTCAAGTGCACTTCCTCGGGCTTTCCTTCTTCGGGCTCCTTTTGCTTGGGAATCGGTTTCAAAACGACTTCTTCTTGGGGCTCCTCTAGCTTCGGCTTTCGCTTACCAGTACGCCAACTAACTTCTTCTGGTTTGACTTCCTCTGGTGGTTTTTGTTTCTTCGTCGGCTTCAATTGAACTTCTTCTGGTTTCTCTTCCACCAGATCTTTCTGTTTTGGTACAGGCTTAAGGACAACCTCTTCCTTCGGAGCTTCTTCTTTTGGTCGTCTCTTACCTGTTGGCCAACTAACGTCTTCGGTTGGTTTCTCCTTCGCTAGTTTTTCTTTCTTAACTGGTTTCAAGTGCACTTCCTCTGGCTTTTCTTCTTCGGGCTCCATTTGCTTGGGAATCGGTTTCAAAACGACTTCTTCTTGGCGCTCCTCTGGCTTCGGCTTTTGCTTACCAGTACGCCAACTAACTTCTTCTGGTTTGATTTCCTCTGCTGGTTTTTGTTTCTTCGTCGGCTTCAATTGAACTTCTTGTGGTTTCTCTTCAACCAGATCTTTCTGTTTTGGTACAGGCTTAAGGGCAACCTCTTCCATCGGAGCTTCTTCTTTCGGTCTTCTTTTACCTGTTGGCCAACTAACGTCTTCAGTTGGTTTCTCCTCCGCTGGTTTTTCTTTCTTCACTGGTTTCAAGTGCACTTCTTCGGGCTTTTCTTCTTCGGGCTCTTTTTGCTTGGGAATCGGTTTCAAAACGACTTCTTCTTGGGGCTCCTCTGGCTTCGGCTTTCGCTTACCAGTACGCCAACTAACTTCTTCTGGTCTGACATCCTCTGCTGGTTTTTGTTTCTTCGTCGGCTTCAATTGAACTTCTTCTGGTTTCTCTTCAACCAGATCTTTCGGTTTTGGTACAGGCTTAAGGGCAACCTCTTCCTTCGGAGCTTCTTCTTTCGGTCTTCTTTTACCTGTTGGCCAACTAACGTCTTCGGTTGGTTTCTCCTCCGCTAGTTTTTCTCTCTTCACTGGTTTCAAGTGCACTTCTTCGGGCTTTTCTTTTTCGGGCTCCTTTTGCTTGGGAATCGGTTTCAAAACGACTTCTTCTTGGGGCTCCTCTGGCTTCGGCTTTCGCTTACCAGTACGCCAACTAACTTCTTCTGGTTTGATTTCCTCTGCTGGTTTTTGTTTCTTCGTCGCCTTCAATTGAACTTCTTGTGGTTTCTCTTCAACCAGATCTTTCTGTTTTGGGACAGGCTTAAGGGCAACTTCTTCCATCGGAGCTTCTTCTTTCGGTCTTCTTTTACCTGTTGGCCAACTAACGTCTTCAGTTGGTTTCTCTTCCGCTAGTTTCTCTTTCTTTACTGGTTTCAAGTGCACTTCCTCGGGCTTTTCTTCTTCGGGCTCCTTTTGCTTGGGAATCGGTTTCAAAACGACTTCTTCTTGGGGCTCCTCCGGCTTCGGCTTTCGCTTACCAGTACGCCAACTAACTTCTTCTGGTTTGACTTCCTCTGCTGGTTTTTGTTTCTTCGTTGACTTCAATTGAACTTCTTCTGGTTTCTCTTCAACCAGATCTTTCTGTTTTGGTACAGGCTTCAGCTCAACCTCTTCCTTCGGAGCTTCTTCTTTCGGTCTTCTTTTACCTGTTGGCCAACTAACGTCTTCGATTGGTTTCTCCTCCGCTAGTTTTTCTTTCTTTACTGGTTTCAAGTGCACTTCTTCGGGCTTTTCTTCTTCGGGCTCTTTTTGCTTGGGAATCGGTTTCAAAACGACTTCTTCTTGGGGCTCCTCTGGCTTCGGCTTTCGCTTACCAGTACGCCAACTAACTTCTTCTGGTCTGACATCCTCTGCTGGTTTTTGTTTCTTCGTCGGCTTCAATTGAACTTCTTCTGGTTTCTCTTCAACCAGATCTTTCGGTTTTGGTACAGGCTTAAGGGCAACCTCTTCCATCGGAGCTTCTTTTTTCGGTCTTCTTTTACCTGTTGGCCAACTAACGTCTTCGGTTGGTTTCTCCTCCGCTAGTTTTTCTTTCTTCACTGGTTTCAAGTGCACTTCTTCGGGCTTTTCTTTTTCGGGCTCCTTTTGCTTGGGAATCGGTTTCAAAACGACTTCTTCTTGGGGCTCCTCTGGCTTCGGCTTTCGCTTACCAGTACGCCAACTAACTTCTTCTGGTTTGACTTCCTCTGCTGGTTTTTGTTTCTTCGTTGACTTCAATTGAACTTCTTCTGGTTTCTCTTCAACCAGATCTTTCTGTTTTGGTACAGGCTTCAGCTCAACCTCTTCCTTCGGAGCTTCTTCTTTCGGTCTTCTTTTACCTGTTGGCCAACTAACGTCTTCGGTTGGTTTCTCCTCCGCTAGTTTTTCTTTCTTTACTGGTTTCAAGTGCACTTCTTCGGGCTTTTCTTCTTCGGGCTCCTTCTGCTTGGGAATCGGTTTCAAAACGACTTCTTCTTGGGGCTCCTCTGGCTTCGGCTTTCGCTTACCAGTACGCCAACTAACTTCTTCTGGTTTGACTTCCTCTGCTGGTTTTTGTTTCTTCGTTGACTTCAATTGAACTTCTTCTGGTTTCTCTTCAACCAGATCTTTCTGTTTTGGTACAGGTTTCAGCTCAACCTCTTCCTTCAGAGCTTCTTCTTTCGGTCTTCTTTTACCTGTTGGCCAACTAACGTCTTCGGTTGGTTTCTCCTCCGCTAGTTTCTCTTTCTTTACTGGTTTCAAGTGCACTTCTTCGGGCTTTTCTTCTTCGGGCTCCTTCTGCTTGGGAATCGGTTTCAAAACGACTTCTTCTTGGGGCTCCTCTGGCTTCGGCTTTCGCTTATCAGTACGCCAACTAACTTCTTCTGGTTTGATTTCCTCTGCTGGTTTTTGTTTCTTCGTCGGCTTCAATTGAACTTCTTGTGGTTTCTCTTCAACCAGATCTTTCTGTTTTGGTACAGGCTTAAGGGCAACCTCTTCCATCGGAGCTTCTTCTTTCGGTCTTCTTTTACCTGTTGGCCAACTAACGTGTTCAGTTGGTTTCTCCTCCGCTGGTTTTTCTTTCTTCACTGGTTTCAAGTGCACTTCTTCGGGCTTTTCTTCTTCGGGCTCTTTTTGCTTGGGAATCGGTTTCAAAACGACTTCTTCTTGGGGCTCCTCTGGCTTCGGCTTTCGCTTACCAGTACGCCAACTAACTTCTTCTGGTCTGACATCCTCTGCTGGTTTTTGTTTCTTCGTCGGCTTCAATTGAACTTCTTCTGGTTTCTCTTCAACCAGATCTTTCGGTTTTGGTACAGGCTTAAGGGCAACCTCTTCCATCGGAGCTTCTTCTTTCGGTCTTCTTTTACCTGTTGGCCAACTAACGTCTTCGGTTGGTTTCTCCTCCGCTAGTTTTTCTTTCTTTACTGGTTTCAAGTGCACTTCCTCGGGCTTTTCTTCTTCGGGCTCCTTTTGCTTGGGAATCGGTTTCAAAACGACTTCTTCTTGGGGCTCCTCCGGCTTCGGCTTTCGCTTACCAGTACGCCAACTAACTTCTTCTGGTTTGACTTCCTCTGCTGGTTTTTGTTTCTTCGTCGGCTTCAATTGAACTTCTTCTGGTTTCTCTTCAACTAGATCTTTCTGTTTTGGTACAGGCTTAAGAGCAACCTCTTCCTTCGGAGCTTCTTCTTTCGGTCTTCTTTTACCTGTTGGCCAACTAATGTCTTCAGTTGGTTTCTCCTCCGCTAGTTTCTCTTTCTTTACTGGTTTCAAGTGCACTTCCTCGGGCTTTTCTTCTTCGGGCTCCTTTTGCTTGGGAATCGGTTTCAAAACGACTTCTTCTTGAGGCTCCTCTGGCTTCGGCTTTCGCTTACCAGTACGCCAACTAACTTCTTCTGGTTTGACTTCCTCTGCTGGTGTTTGTTTCTTCGTCGGCTTTAATTGAACTTCTTCTGGTTTCTCTTCCACCAAATCTTTCTGTTTTGGTACAGGCTTAAGGAAAACCTCTTCTTTTGCAGCTTCAGCTTTTTGTCGTCTCTTACCTGTTGGCGAGACAACGTCTTCAGATTTATTTTCCTTTTCTATGGTTTTGGGCATCTCATCTTGAATTGTTTCACTTTTAACCTTTTCTATTTTAAGTAATACTGTATCCTCTTCATGAGTTAGTGATTCTTCTATAACTTGTATTGATTCTTTGCAAATGGGTTTCAAGCTAACATCTTCAAGTCTTTCTCTAGATATTTGTTTTTTTTCAATTTTGGTAGGTCGCAAATGTACACTTTCTTGTGTCCATGGAATAGTTTCATTAATGTCCTGCTGTATGTCTTTAATTTCATACTTGATCTTTTTGGTGATTTGCTTTTCTTTTTCTATTGATTTTTGTTCTTGTAGCTTAGTTTCGTCGTTAACTTCCTGAGTATATTCTATAATATTTTTATCAACAGCTTGTTTTGGCTTAATTTGCATTTGAGATACTCGCCTTGGCTGAAATTTATTAATATCTTGTTTCCCTTTCTCTTCGATTTCTGTTTGCTGTGACATTATATTTAATGAGTCTTCTTTGTTTATTTCTATTTCCGTTTCTTTAATTCCTTTTTGTTTTCTCCAGTGTCTTGTTTTTAAATCATCACCCACTTTAAACTGTTTCTCAACGTTTTCCGAGCTTTTCAAGGATAAAATATTTGCATCTTCTGTTGAATGTATTGATATAATATTTTTTTCTTTAGTGGCCACGTTTTTTATCGCTTCTGTCTTTAAGGACTTAAGGTTAACGTCTTCTATTTTTTCTTTTTTAATTGACATTTTCTCAATTTTTGTTGGTTTTAAGCGTATACTCTCTTGGGTCCAAGGTACACTTTCATTTCTCTCTGGTAATAAACTTTTAACATCTTGCATTGATTTTCTTTGTAATTCTCTTGATAGAATTGTTTCTTCTTGAGATACTGTTTCACCTTGCCTTGGTTTTCTCCATGACTTAGTTTGTGAAGATTCTTCCATTGTGCATAATTGTTGATTAGGTTTTATTTCAGTTTTATCAGTGGTTTCTTTTGTGACTAAAGACAAGATATTTGTATCCTCTATTGATGTTATCTTTTCCACAGATTTGGAGTCCTCTTGATGAGGTTTACGCCAGTGTCGTGTTTCTGTTACCTCCTCTTTTGTTGTTTGCTTAGTATCACTTTTATTTTTTTCCCGCCAAGGTACATCACGAGCACTTTTTGTTTTAATCTCCACATCTTGCAAATTTTGTACTTTAAGTATATTTGTTTCATCAGTAGATTGGTATAGAACTTTCTCTGTTGCTCTACCATCTTTTGTTATTATAGATGTGACCTCTGTTTTGTCTTGAAATTTCTTTTGTGATGTAGTTGTACGAGATTCTGCAAAAGAAAAAAGAATTACTGACTATCTCCTTAAAATTATATTTGATTTTGAAATCGAGCATTATAACATTCATATTCCTATCATTTAATATTTTGTAATGACATGGATATTTTAATATTGGACCTGCTTATGTTTTCATTAACTTTAATTATAAAGTACGTGGATAGAGTTAAAAAGTCCATATGACTAAAACAATATCCTATCAAAACTCATATATATCGTTAGTGATAATTAATCACCATGCAAACTGTGCTAATCTCAGGCAACTAAATATAAAATATTTGTATATATTATAAGCCTATAATTTTATATTATAAGCCTATAATTTTATATTATAAGCCTATAATTTTAGTAACAATAAAAAATTGATTCTATATTTACATGAGTATTTCCTAGCTCAATACAAGGTTTTTGTTATACCACCATTTACAAGTAAAGTTCTACCCTTATATTTTATTTCTTTTACACCTAATAAACAAATAATAACTAACTTTTCATAGACATTTTTTTTTCTGAATGTCAGAAGTAGAAGCAAATAATTATATACTTTCGTCTCGAAACATTCGCATAGATTAAAACACCTATGTATTATATTATACTACGTAAAATTATATACCGTAGTATATCATATATGATAGACAGTACACATGTTAAAAGTGTAAGAAACGTCGCCGTTACGATCCAATTATAATAATAATAAAGTATTTGTGAGTGTGTGAGCATTATTCAGTTAGATTTCCTGCGGCACCAACACTAGAATAAGTCTGTATCGTAGATGCCTGTGTGATTTAGGCGAGAAGTGATCTCAAACTGCAGAAATGTTTATATGTGGAAGCTTGTAATTAGCCTATAAATGTTACTTCTATTGTTTTATATTGTAAATGTAGCTGTAAGCTTTCCTAATAAAATAAAATAAAATAAAATATATAAATAATAATAATAATAATAAACGTTAAAATTGATAAAAAGTTGCTAGAACTTACATACAGATATTAAATATATTAAGAATTAATAAACATGTACATTAATAAGTATAAAAAGTATAGATGTGGTTTATAGAAATATCAAGTATAACAATTGGTATTTAGGATAGCGTTTTGAGCAGATTTTCCGTATCATTGTATGTTAAGCTTTCGAGCCATTTAGTAACAGTTACTTTAACATTATGAATTGTAGAGAGCTTTACATCGCAGAACATAACAACCTTATTATAGAGCATATTGTTTATATACGGTGGGAAACGTTTTGCGAAAGAAGTGTTAATAAGTAGTTGGAACTGGAACCCTAAACAATCTTCTCGAAATTAATCGGTCCAACTCTCCCGATCTACCAATGTTTGTATGACTGAGCAATGTTGCCCTTAATACAAAAAGTTGACGAACGGTTAAGACCTTGGCTTTCCTTGTACAAGTCCACGGTAGGATATCTGAATGGTTAATGTAACATTGTCTTTAAGACAGATCTTTGGGCTCTTTCAATTTGAATCATATCGGTCTTTGTGGATCCACCCCAACTTATAATACAATATGATAGGAGAGGAATTATATATTATTATAGCATAGTTTGGCAAATATAATTTCCTGTTCAATTAAAATGCGAGAATAAAATGAATATATTCTGTTCTGATTTCTATAGATAACAGCCCTTCTAACATTAAATGGTTAGGACCCAATTCTTATTAACATTTGAAAAATACAAATTGATCGCTTTTTTATTTGTGGAATGGTCATAAGTATTTTTTTGCATGTTTCATTCAAATGACACCTGAGATAAAGAAATATTCAGGTAAGAACTATACAGAACTCAATTATTTAAATAAACAATTCTGCAAACTTTTCTCCAAGATAATCACAATTTTTAAATTATATAGCAATTCATAAAATATAAATATGAATATAGTTTATTAATATTTATTTTAGTTACAACTTCTATGTGATTAGTCTTTATGATCACAGCCATAGAATTCTTAGAGGAAAGAAAAACGTAAAATTTATAATATATATTTTTCTTTTTAGAGAAGTTAGTGAAGGTCAATTTATATCCCGAGAGATGTAATAAAATTGAAAGAATTTATTAATATTAAACTGTCTTGATACTCCGGCGTGGTAGGGGAATGATCCTGCCTGACATGCATGAATATTAAACACGATGTAATAAAGTTGTCATTTAATATTTTAATTATAATTCGGCTGGATTTCTAGTAAACAAAGCCAATTTATTGATAACAATAGTAACTAGGACGAGGTAACAGTTCTTAGAATATAGTATTGTTAGTAAGTAATAATTTTAATCCATCAGTAATTTCAATAATAATGAAATGATTACACTATTACGATACGGACGAATCGTATAAGTCGTGACAGTCACCGGTTTACTATTTATCGGTTCCGGTAAATGGTAATCCTTATTTGCAACAAACTGATATCGATTTTTCATATCAAAATAACGCATTTTACACTACAAGTGACGGTCACTATTTATATTTATTTTTTATTATGTATAATAAGTGTACGTAAGAACTCTATAAACTCACATTATATAACACACAAATGTTATTATTTACCAGGAAAATATATTTCGTAAATACTGATTAATTTAATAATTAATTCATATAATTTTGTGGTTAATTTGGTTAATCTGCAAAAAAATGTTTATACGCATTGAAAAAAATTCCACTGCTCTCATATCGAATGCACTTATGACATTAAAAAGAAGCACGCCTAATACATAATAAATACTAGATTTTCTTTGCACTTTAAACAATTAATAATAATTATTTAAAAATTAAGTAGTTACTTTGACTATAAAATGTTATAAAAATGTGTCAAACATATATTTTTATATTAATCATTACAGTCAACAGCAAATAGCTTTTACAGTTTGACCTTAAACATTGTAGTTTAGGGTAGCCGAGAACTTTGTTTGGTCCTCAGTCTTATTGGCAAGCAGGACAGAGATATACTGCATCAAACATTAAACAGCACTATAATTAATAATATAAAATTAATAAAAATTAATATAAAGTTTTTATAGAAAAAAAAATATGACCGAAATGAATAATCATCTGACTGGCATTATTATGCGGCTAAACTCAGAAAAGCTTGAATAGACATTTCTATCAATGACCTATCATATGGCAACTTCATGTAAAAAGCACTGCCAACTGCTTTCCCGCTTAAACCTCGCAACCGATTTTTATGAAACGTATGTACAGACAATCTTTAGACCCTGAGACAGAACATAGGCTACTTTTTATTTCGAAAAAAAGGGACGATAGGGTTGAAACAGAGGTTGAAAATTTGTATGGGATTTCTTAATTTTAAAAGATAAAACCATGAAACTTTCTATTTAAGCACTTGATAAGAAATTATTAAACATTTGTACTAGCATTTTTGAAATTTCGACTAGCTAGGGGGTGAAATAAGGGTTGAAAGTTAGTATGCAAGTTCGTCAAAAATCACGCCATAAGAAACAAAAAATAGTTTGCTCTAGCATTTTGAAATTTTTACCAGTTTGGGGGTGAAATAGGGGTTGAATGGAGATATGACGTAAATCTTGGCACCTTAGACATAAGGGACCAGGATGACAAAAACTAATTTCACGCGGGCGAAGCCACGGGCGAAAGCTAGTACTTTATAAAGTTGCAAATTGATATGTTTTCATAAACTTCAATACGCTCCACTAGCCCTATACATTCTATTTTGTGTTAATTGTTTTTAATAATATTTCTGTTGTGACTAACTTGAGGATGAAAACGAAATAAGATATACAATACAGGAGGAATTAACAAATTTGAAAATAAAATTATTATATCTTTCAACACATAATATTACTACAACCTCTGTAGCAGCATCATCTTCTTCTGCTGCAAATTTTAATATTCCATTTCAACCGTTGCAATAAGAAGAATCTATCAAAAATTTTCGACGATCATTTTGAAAAATACATTGCTTTGAAAAATATCACAGAAGATAAAACTAAAATAAGAATATTACTAACCTTCCTTAACCCAACAATACTTAAAAAACTCTATGATTTATCGTACCCAAGTGATCCAATCGATCAACCATAACCTACATATTTAACACCTTAGAAAATTTTTTGGAAGTGAAACTCAATATCTGGACACTTCAGCATAAATTTATAACTCGAATTCAAGAGCTTGACGAAAATATCATACAATATTCAACAGACTTAAAAGAGGACTGAGCATTGTCAGTTCACTTGCAAATGTGGAAATTCAGTAACTGATTTGTTCTTAAATTTGCAACTTATTAGAGAAAAAAAAAACTATTACAGGAACAGGATCCGTTTAATAAAACTATTGAGAAAGCGCTAATACTGGAAACTTCTAAAAAGAAAAGTATCGAATTTGTACAAAACACAACGCACAAAACGCATAAAATTTCATGGAATAATACAGACAACAGGAGTAATATACGAAATAATCGGTCAACACACATAACACACCTAAAAGGACGCTGCTATAGATGTAGAGATTACAATCACCGATCTAACACTTGCCCTCACATTTGTCCAAAGTTTGCTTACAGAAGAACGTAAGCAAACAAAATAATCAAATTGACAACAGTCACCGAACATCCGCACCATATCACCCAGCAACTAATGGTCAAGCGGAATGTACGGTTCAAACTATTAAATATGCTCTGAGGGCGATGGAAGTTGATACAAGCGGCTTACAAAAAAAAAATACAGTAAATTTTAATAAAACTTCGCTGAACCCCTTCCCAAGAGAGAGATTGTCCATACAATTTAATGTTATATAGAGACATAGGAACTAATTCGGACATCATACGTCCGACCCAGAAAGACACAGATACGAGTAATGAACAGACTAACGACTGTCAGCTTAATGTAAGATATAAATAGGGAGATAAAGTACAATTTCTAACGTATGTGGGTGGTGTAAGAAGATGGAACTTTGGCAAAGTTTTGAAGACAATTGGACAACTGCATTATATTATCGAGATGGAAAGAGGAACATGTTTTCAATTTCGAACGATAAAACTATTGTCTTAGTCAATTCGCATAAACTCTATCAAACTATACATATAGTCTATAAATATTCAAAACACAAATCTTTCAATTTTTCGTTCTAAAGTACCTACGTTAGTAATAAGTTCGTTTACAGAATATAACTATGAAATTGTCGTTTTGTATGAAGATTTTTATGAATTTTGTTTTTTTAATGAATGAATGAAATTTAAAAATAATAACGGGATCTATTATCGACATTGTATTTTCAATTAAAACTACTTGTGTGAGTAAAGCAGATCTCCTCTTCTTCTGAATGCTTGAGTAGAACAAAAGGCAAATTCAAATATAAAATACAAGCCGGAAGCTACACTCCGGCTTGCCTCGCATAGTACAAGGATCGAAAAGTGTATTTGGACCCAAAGAAAAAGAGCTCTTACTGCGGCCCCATTGAGTTCGCCAGCGGTATTGACTTCTTTACTCATGTAGGCACGTATTAAATGATTAATGATATATTGATAATAAATTATATATTAATAATACATTATGAATATATTAACAAAAATACGAAGAGGAAGAAATTCTATTTGTAAAAAATTCAAGAATTGTTCATAGGTCTTAAGGTCACTTAGATCACTTATGGAACTAAGCTATATTCACATTAAATTAATTATCATCTATGCGACCTTCAAACAGTCTTATTATGGGGGTCGAGTGATTCAAATTTAAAATATCTTTGTCACACCACGCCATACTCTCACTAACATACATACATTGAAGTTTGAGCAAGCCGTGTGGCAAAACGACGACGTTAAATTATATGTTCGATGTTAAAAGTACGGGCCCTGGATCTGGTCACAGTGAATTTGGTTTTTCATAATACGTAGATTGCCCTGACTATAGTGGTTTTTAAGTGCGGCAAATGTCGAAGAGTAACCATAAATTTTTCGTGGTTAGGTTAAGTTAGGTATGAGGCTGGGGGTTCCCGGAAGTAGCTTGGTGTTCCCGGGGGCTCCCTACATGCCTGAGGAAGGCCATCCCTGAGGTTTTTAGTAGGTAGGCCTCCCCCTTCTGGGGAGGAGAGCTCCACATAACCGCCGACTCGCCACAGCCGGGGTATGCAACTTAATGCATGTTCCTCAGGGGAACAAAAAAAAAAGAAAAAAAATGGTTAAGTTAGGTAATAATGACATATAAAATAAACAAATAAATGAATTCAAAAATCTATCAAATGCATTTGTCTGAGTTAGGTTATTTAACAAAATTAGACAATTCCGGATTAATAATAATCGTAGTATTTATTCAGAACAGATTAATAAGCCGAAATTAGACGGATCACTTTTCAACTTCAATTGACAATCTTGTAAAAACTGATACTTGTACTTTTGGGTGCTTTTTACAATTATGGATCTTGTTTTATTGGTTATACACCTCCAGAAATATCATCGGCCCACCTAGTGTTTTAAGTTTTGATGGTCCCTAGCTAAAAAGCGTTACGTGGAGCAGTAAGTTTATGCAGTTTTGAGACTGATTTATTGCTCAGCCCTTTGGTATGTTTACTTTAAATTCGAATGAATGATTAATGACAATGTGATAGCGTATAAGATGGTATAAGTCTTGCCTATACTAAGCCTATAATAAGCCTTGGTGAAGGACAAGAGTAGTAATTCGGATTTTTAAAGAAATTTATTTCCGTGTAATGTGTAATTAATAAGAAGTATTGCCAAAGGCACCTACAACAGCTACGAAACCTACACAATTAATCAGTCTTACTATGAAATTCTGAGCTATCATCTCCTATTCCTCTTCTATGGCAGTTTTCAGTTTCCACATCATTTGTAGAACTGGCTGGCGAGTCCGAACACGTCTCTTTGATAAATCCATTACTGAAATATTCACGTCTTGAAGATATTCTTGGAGGATTCCATCAGTATGGTCTCACATTACCGTAAAATTTCATATCAAGCTCTAAGCATTAGTGTATGTACCTGTGACCATCTAATGATGGTAGTCGTGGTCTAAAAACGACTGCCTTGTCTACTCTAGAGAGCAGTGGTGACCGAAAGCAAGTATGCAGCATTGAACAAAACATTCTATTTGTCTTCGGTACACCTTATTCCTTGCATCATTCCCATATAGAGTAATTTTCGATTCGTCGATTCGATCGATTCATCGATAAACAACTTACTCGAGGTTCAACGCACTCGAGTTCGCGCAAACTTAACGCGCTATGTTCGGTTGATTTAGTTAAGAATTAACTGGCTTGTGCGATACCATATTACGTTCCTTAAAGTTTTCTTCGAACAGTTCTAAGGGACACAGATACTCCATGGAAGTCGCGAAGTTGATTTTGTATCTGAACTGAAGTTAAGTGACGGTTTCTCAAGCTGGCTGTAAAGATAAACCGGTCTTCCCTTTCAGTTGTCACACGAAATCGCGGTTTTCCTTGACGACAAACAAAGCTGCCAGTCTCAGAAGTACCTTTAATAAGCTCTTTGGAGAGTAGTACAGCTTAAATTCAGTTGACGTGCACTCACATTTCTTTTTCTATGCCCGGCCTGCAGAAGTGCTACAGCTTGGGCGGCAATTTCAGCTCGAGTATCTATATCTTGGTCTATATTTACTGGCTCAAAGTTGTAAAACAATGAACAGATTCGAATTTTTTTTCTTATTTAATAATTCTGAATTTTAATTAAAAAAAACATACGAAAATTGTGGCCAGTAAATCGGCTACAAAACCGAATAAAAACTTATTCTACTCTAGCTATCATTTATTTTTAGCTAGGGAATATAAAACTTAAAACACTAGATGGGTCGATAGATGCGTGCGGGAGTGTATATTGCTTTGTCTTCATTTGCTAATCTACAGATAAGTATTATACAGTAAAATGCACGCCTTCTTGCTTATCTGTTTCTCAAATAGTCGGTCAGAAACAGTAATGAAACAGATCAGAACAGTGAATTGTTTTCAAACCATTGAAAAATACGAAATATTTCTTTTCTGACTTACGAAATAATTTAATTAAGTGAACAGTGCAGATGAAGAAATAAAAATTTATTTTAAATCAAGTTCAAGACTAGGCTCGAGTTGCTCTGCTACTCAACTAAAAATGTCACTAGAATTGTTACCCCTTCGAAATCAATAATTGACTAACCTCAACCACTGGAAAAACTAGCAAATAATTTCAACGAAGCACCCACTTAACACAGTAATAGTTAAGGTTGCCATATATTAATTTATTGTATGTAGGCTCCATCGCGCTTCCCAGGGGTGTGACATCTCTCATTCCACTAGTGCTTTCGACCTACGACAAACTATTATTTTATTTAATAATTTTATTTTAATATTGCTTTAAAAAATATAATCTTTAATGCATGCAATCAAGAATTTACTACTCAGTATTTAAGAGCTGAGTAGCTACTATCACATATTTCTTAATGTCTCTTGTCGTAATGTTTTTTATGTTGTCTATGCCACTATTTATTTTAAATTTAATTTTAATAAGGGAATAATTTTTATGACACATTAAATACAACGGTCGAATAATTAGTTACCACACAGCTAGTCAGCACAGGTCAAATATATTTTGTATGACCTACAGAAATTTGTTCCGGTTTGAGCGTATGTGTATGTGAGATTTTATGTTTGTAATAGCACCTGATAAAATCACACAGGATAAAATATCACTTCCTCCTCAGTAATACCAAGAAAAGTGAATTAATCACAATCTGGTGGGGACTCATTAGATAAAGAAATTAAGGATACAGCTTTAGTCGAGTCCGGGAGCATTAATAACGGTAGAGAAAAATTATTGTTAATGTCAAAATGATTGTCTGAATCAGTGCCGATAGACACTCTCCCCACCCCAAGAGATTTTAAAAATCGCCAGACTTGTGCTGCTGATGATTTATCAATACTAGTATGAATGGAATTCCGCGGGTCGCCGGCGGGCGCGAGGAAGTCGCGACTGCTACGGCGACCCGGGATGGACCACGCCCCTTCCGTGGCCGGGGGGCGTCGTCGGTGGAGGAGACCGGGGGAGGCAGTAGCCTCCCCCGAGGAGGGTTCCCCTCTAGATAGGGGAGCGGAGGCTGGGGGTTCCCGGAAGGGGCTTGATGTTCCCGGGGGCTCCCTACATGCCTGAGGAAGGCCATCCCTGAGGTTTTTAGTGGGTAGGCCTCCCCCTTCTGGGGAGGAGAGCCCCACATAACCGCCGGCTCGCCACAGCCGGGGTATGCAATTTAATGCATTTTCCTCAGGGAAACAAAAAAAAAAAAAAAAAAAAAAAAAAAGTATGAATGGAATTGCGTTTAGCATCCCGACTATTGCAAAGATTTCTCAGTTTTTTATAAGACAGAAGGTTGTCGTCATTCGGACATCTTTTAAGAAGAGCCTTTGCCTTATATATAGCTTTTTTAATTAAAAGAGTCAACCAAGAAGCAGGCTGTTGGTGATGTCTGATACAAGTTTTTTAAATGGGGGTATGTACAAATCATTGACATATTGATTAAATAAATGTATCTTCTCAACAATTGAATTAGCGGCAAACACTGCCGCCCAATCCAACACCAGAAAATCATGTCTCAAACAATTTACATTCACTGCCCCAAAGTTACGTTGAAAAATAAATCTAGATTTACGTTTGGACGAGGGAAATTTGGCTTTGAGACAATAATAAGATCTAAAAGTATGGGTTGACAATTTGGAAAATGGTCAGTGAGAGAGAGTGACTATAATTCAAAGTTAACTGAAGTGATGAGGAACTGTAGTTTGTTAGATTAAGGATTACTTTTTAATAATAATAAACAAGAGTTTAAGAACTCGAGACATGATTCGAAAACAGAAAAATAACAAACACTATTATAAACTATAAACGATTCCAATTAATACATCTAGGCACATCACAGGCATCTAGAAATTCATCACTAGAATTATCAAAATCGCAATTAACGTTTAACGTAGACATAATAAAAGATGAGACAAATATATAGTATAAATAATAATAAACTATCAAATAAATATGTATGTAATATATATATAAACTTAAATATTCACTTAAAATTGTAAAAATATATAAAAAGAATAAACTAGCGAGAGTTGGCATCAATATTTTTACTGAAAACATTAATGAAAGGTAAACTCACTACAACACAATAATAAGCAAGAGATAAAAAAATACAATACATTAGGTAATAGCTAGTTTCCATGAAACTTATAGAATCCTATCAAGCTGCCTCTAAATAAGTTTTGATTTTCCAATGCTGTATAGTTAATATAAAGATATTGAAGTCTAAGCGTTTGTCAATAGATCATAAATATCTGATAGAGATTTGATAAATGTTGATACGTTGAAAGCGGAATCTATTATTAAAGTAAAATAGCGGCAAAACTAAGGATTTACAATACCAAATATACAAAGTCAAAGCCACAATATATTTGGCGGTACAAATTTACCCCATCGCCGCACACAACCAAAAGAAAACAATTATTTAACATTGACACAACGCACGTACATATTGATTAAGTAAGAACTTCTTTTAATTATTTTGTAAGTGTCAATGCTAATCATAGGTCAGACAAGTGAAAGTTACAAATATACAGGGCGTTCCACGGCCATGCCACACGGAGGGAAAGAATATTAAATATTGAACGTAGGATATTTTACTAAAAGAAGACATCGTTTTATTTTTAATAATAAGTAGAACTGCATTCACAGATTTTTTGAAAATCGATTCCCGGTTGAGGTAGGCACCTCAACCGGGAATCGAACCCGCCAAATGTGATAGAAAAATTATATGTATTTTATAATAGCGTTTGAAAGGGCTACTCATAAGCATTATTTTTTCCTAAATAACCTAGCATATTAAATGAAACTAAGATCATAAAATTTATCATTTTATTAAAAAAAAATTAATTTATCAAATGCTCAAAATGTGATCCGTTCTGTTGTATACAAAGTCTCACTCTTTTGACAATTTCTCTCCCTGTCGATTTACTTATTTTTGCATGGTGGATGTTTGAAATAATACGTCTAAGTTCATTTTGTAACTCCTGCACACTGTTGTACCGGTTCCTGTAAACTAAATCTTTTACATAACCCCATAAAAAAAATCAAGTGGGGTTAGATCTGGGGATCTCGGTGGCCATCTAATCTGTCCAAAAGTGCCAATCCAGAAAGGAAAATATTCATTAAGAAACTCGGCTGTTCTCCTACTGTTATGAGCCGGAGCCCCATCTTGCTGGAATATGAAATTTCGTCGATCTGCATCAGGAAGATTATTAATCTCATTTCTTAAAATCTCAAGTATTTCTATATATTTTTCCGTGTTCAGAGTTCCTTCGTAAAAGTGTATTAAGAGAACCCGGTTACTTACAATCCCACACCAACAGTTGAAAGAAAAACGCACTTGATCATTAGTCTCGCGGATTTGTAAGGGATTCTGTCTGGACCAAATGCGATTATTACGCCGGTTGTACATACCGTTGTTACTAAAATTTGACTCGTCTGACCAAATAATGGTCTTCAAAAAATATTGATCCTCAAGGATGAGTCTCTCGATATGTTGGCAGAAATTAAATCGTCTTTCAGCATCTCCCGGCCGTAACTTTTGCACTAATCGCCCTTCAACATAACTTTTAAACTTGTATTTTTTCAGAACGCGATGTATTCTACTCTTTGAAAGTCCAATTTCTTCTTCACCTTACCTCACTGAACTCTTCGGGTACGCTTCAAAGTAAATCAGAATGTTGAGTTCATCATCGCTGACGTTTATTATCTGCTGCTGTGGTTTCTCTAAGCGATGATCAAAACGTCCTAAATTTGTTAAATTATCCACCATTCTTTTCAACACATATCGAGATGGTGTGCGTCTATCGGGATATCTTTCGCGGTACCACCGCAAAGCTAATGAAATGTCTTTGTGATTTAAAAAGTATGCTTCTATTAAATCCAAATTATTTTGGTACGCCATGGTAAGTAAATTAACACAAAAATTGCTAATAGACGAAAATGAAACTTACAATAAACAAAAGAACAGACGCTTGAAAATTTACGTGTTCCATTTTCGAATTATTTATTTTTACTAATATCAGCCAGTTGCATGGTAATTGTGAGCACATGAAGAAATGCATACAAGTACATACTACACTTCATGTATTACTTTATTATGTACTCACACCACGGAAATCTCATATCTCAAGTGGGTAGGTCTTTGAAATGATAATGTTAATTGTTGGAAGCATGGCCAAGTCAGAGGAAATTCCCCCGAACAAAATTTTAAATAAAATGAAAAATTTTATAATCTTAGTTTCATTTAATATGCTAGGTTATTTAGGAAAAAATAATGCTTATGAGTAGCCCTTTCAAACGCTATTATAAAATACAAGTAATTTTTCTATCACATTTGGCGGGTTCGATTCCCGGTCGAAGTAGGCGATTTTTAAAAAATCTGTGAATGCAGTTCTACTTATTATTAAAAATAAAATGATGTCTTCTTTTAGTAAAATATCCTACGTTCAATATTTAATATACTTTCCCTCCGTGTGTCATGGCCGTGGGACGTCCTGTATATAACGAATAGAATAAATTTGCAATATACGCCGACAAAATAACAAAAAAGTTAATACAACAGTGCTTCTTAACGTGTGTAATCTTACTTAGCTGCAAGAGAGAATCTTCGAATGTAATCCTCTAACTCAGACATACATGTCATTTTCTTTTTGGTTTTGTTAGGCAGCAAAATCACAATGATTCCATCTGACGTCCAGCAATTTTTAGACCAAAATGCTTGCGAGCCGTAACAAATACATCTTGTCTTCCATTCGTCAAAAACTGATACGGATATGCTACCCTACCGTGAAATTTTCACACTCCCCACTTTTGTCTTGGTACTCAGACTAAGAAACCGACCCAGTATAGGTCGTGGACGACCAGGTTTGACTTTATCAAGGCGATAACAAGTTTGCACACACTCTAGATGTGCTTGGGGCAAATTAAGCTTTTTATCCAAGACTTCACAAACTTTGGCTTTCGTGTCCTCACCAGCTTGAAACAATAATATGTTTCGTCTTTAATGAGATTCAAGGCTATTCATACTGGAATTAATAACATTAAGCTGCATTTTCAAAGTCTGAAGGGCTGTCAGCCACACCCATTCTTGCACTGAAGACGGATGATAATTCCTACAGATTCTCATTGCACTTAGCAGCATCCATAGTGAAGGAACGAGAAGTATTGCGGAATGTGAATTCAGTGTTTGTGAAAAAATATTCTATATTGGCAACACTCTCTAGATCTTAAACTAGCACATAAATATAAAAATTGTAAAATTAAAATGTTAGAAATAACGAAATATTAGAGCTAAAACTTTTGATGTTCTTCCAAACTACCCACAAAATTCTATCAATAAACTCAAAGATTTTAACTAGATGTTAGCATTTGGTAGAACTTCCAAAAATTAATAACAATAGTCAATAATATAGTATGTTTAATCCAAAAATGTACATAGACTATTCCAAATTACTTTACCTATAAATATTACAGGACTATATTTCTGTTATTCACTACACCTCATGGAAAACGTGGCTGGGCATCGTATCCCAACAAATGGAATTGGATATCAGACAAAAAGATAAAAAAATGTATCCACCTTTTTAATTTTTTTTGGTTTACAACACTTTTATTATGTGTAATATAATTGCCCTAAAATCTTTAGCAAATCTTTATTACATCCAGATACATCCAGGTACATCCATGTACATACATGATTAGTGTCTGACCGCTTAGTTTGAATTTCTTCTTAACTTAAGTCGGTTGGGTGGCACATAATACTAAACAGGTTAATTTTTGGATTTAAATTCCTGGTATAACACATGGCCTAAATTAAAATTACAATCAATTTTAAAGATAGTTCTGATTATTGTTAAATATATATTGTATATAATTTCGAGTAGCTTTTACAACTGATGTATGTAAATTACGCGTGACAGGGCTTACCATTAGTGTTCAAACTAAGAAACAAAAAATCAAATCGAGTAGATACATGTTCTTGAGAAATTTAAGGTCACGTCTAAAAGTTCGGACTATCTCCGTAGATGAACGATTACACAAGGCCAATTAATTTACTGAGTCAATCAGATATCAACATAATTTTAATAAAGGCTATAATACTAGAAGGCAATTTAAGAGGATGCTAATGTCTTTCAATTATTGAATTGTCCCTGCTGTTCATATTGCACGTGTGTTTCATTTCTTCAAGCCTGCATAAAGATTATATTTAGGTATGCAAAAATATTTTCACTCGTAGTTAGGGTTGGGCTAAGTTTAAGAAATCATTAAGGCAGGTGTTTTGTACTTCATCAAGATATACTTAGCATTAAAGGCACGAGTACCTTTAATACTCATATTCACCATTTCGTCGTATTTCCAATATGCGTACTCAACAATTCATGTTTCAACATTTTTGTTTCATGTTTCAACATTTCATGTTTCAACATTTCATGTTTGTATGAAGACACATCTCTTCAAAGTTACCAGAATGTGATAGGAAAAACTGATATCCAAATTCTTTTGGAGAATCTTCAACGGCCAAGTCACACAACATTAACTATAATAATAACGAAATCACAATAAGGAACCTTAGACTTGGCACGACTTTCTTATATTACTTTTTTGAGATCAGCACCTCCATCGAGACTTGGCTAGTTTTTTACAGAATATTTTTGGTGGGATTTTACTTCATTTGTAGAAACACTAGTTTTTATAGTTTTCCCTTTATGTGGCCATAAAACCCTAACTCTGTACCAAATTTCAGCTCTCTGAGGTTATGGGAAGTACTAGTTCTATTTTGATGATCATAAGTGAGTGTCATAAATGCGAAACTTTGCTTTCGCTTAACTGGATTTTAAGTATGTGATTATAGCTTACTAGAGGATGAATATTTCTGCGTTCTGATTTTATCCAGAGGTTCTCAAATAGGGGCCTGAAAAAGATGGTACGGCAGTGTTTGCTTCGCCCCCAGATAAATTGTTACATAACGTTATTCTGTTTGTCGGTCTTAAAGATATGTAATATGGATTCTGGTGTAGAGCAGATTTACCATTTTAGTAAAAATATTAGACTTATTTCACATACCAAAGTAAGTAAAGTCTGATCGAAAAGGCGCTACTGCTGCGCTCAAAAATATAGGGAAAACATTTATTAACATTTTGAGTTGTGGTGTCCGATCTCACCTGATAAAAAGAGAAGTAATGTTATGTACTCACTTTTTCATCTTCACTCTCATCTGTTAACTGAGGTTTATTAATTCTGAGTGAGCCCACATGTCCCGTCAATTTTGTAATGTCCTTCATTACTTGCTTTACTTCTATCATTTTAAGAATAAATACTAATATGCGTACTATTCTTTCTTTCTTAATTAATATCGTTATAGTACTTTAAAATAAAGCATTATTAACAAATACCTATCATTCAAAATAATACAATTACGAGAGGCTTCGATTAGTCTTATTCTTGATAATGAAAATGTTGAAAATTGTAGTCATATTACACCAATAGGAAAAAATTACAACAACCCTACAACCATTTTTACTAAAATAATACTGTTACTTTTACGTCGAGCCAAATCCTGTCATACAATACGAGTATAATTACTAGAATACTATACTTCTTACATTTTTACATCCCACTTCACATCAACTACGAGTATTATCGTAGATTCAAGTGTGGATAGTGAAGACCTATTTTTTTCTGGCTACGTAACTGTGTTTTACTGGGTATTCATCTTTCAGGATTCAAAATTGTCATAGGCATTAAGTAAAGTATCATGATGTATTTTGAATATTAAGTTTCATAATAAACCTATGGTTTTATTCATAACTTACCATTGTTATACTTACTGTTATGATTTCTGGTGAATTCCATAGATCCGCCGTAAAATTCTGCGGGTTACTACCTTAATTAAAGATTTTTATCCAAGGTTTTTGTATAATCTTTGAGAAGAACTACATAATAATTTACTAGGTTCAAAACGACAAGAAACATACTATTACCGTACAGTCGTTCATAAACATCGAATATTGTCTGTGTTTTGGAATTTTGTGTAAATGTACCTATAAAGATTTTATTTGGATTAAAATCTCTTGATAGTACCTATCGTGAATTCCATATTATTATTACTGACTATCAACTTTATCGTATTTTTAATTCAAATGTTTGTCTTGTTAACATAGATAATAAATTAACTTCTGATTTGGATAATTTCATCGGATGTGCCAAATTGCCTAAATATTAGTTAACATTCATTCATAGGTTTAATATAAGTATTAGGTTGAAGCTAGCCAACTGTTTAGTTACAACAGTAGCAAGGAAAATGTGACCAATTAAATCACAAATCAAATTTATGGTATGATAGAATAGAAGAATTGAGATAGAGTGTAGCCGATGATATAAAGCGAAATAACTACCATGCTATCCATCAATCAACATCGAGTACTGATGACCAGGAATATGCTGACACTATGGATTTTATCACAAGGCGGTTGTACTCGATACAGCTGTTGATGGATAACAGGTGTGTCAGTGCGTGTAGATTGTAAATGAGTTATCATTCTAAAACGTCTAATAGTTTGTCGGGTTTACAAGGTAACGTTATAGTATTGTATGTGTATAGAATAATGCGAAATTATCATTAATTTATAGCGTTTATTAAACAGTTTAAACATAAAGGTAACATACAATAATTATTTCATAAATATATTATTATTAAATATGGATAGGCACTAAAAGTATTTAGTGAAATATTGCCACGCCTAACAACTTAATACAATTAGGTGAAACATACAACACAATTTATTTTTAACAATATCGTGCACTTAAAACCAACTAAGTTAAAAATCACTGTAACGTTAAACTATTAAATCTCATTCAATTCGGATTTGTACTTGCAGAAAACATTAGGTCATAAACATCGGCAGTGTTTTTCAAAACATAGAAACTGGCAAGGCAAGTGATGCGTGCGACTTCAGATTTACTGAAATGTTTCTTTGTCACCGAACAGTTGACAGCGACGTGGCGCGACTCGACCGGCACGAGTGCTACAGGACAATACGACCACCCGACGCGAATGCCTAGTAGGCCCTAAGGCGGCTTTACACTGACACAGTTAGTCGGAGCTGTTAGGTGACAATACGATTAACTGCCTTCGTGCAGCTTGTTAGAATAAAAGGACTCGTCGTCACTGCAAATTGACATTGGACAATACAAACAATTTCATGCTTAAGGGTAAAGCTGAAGCAGGGTCTGCCTTTTATTTTGGTCCTTAAAATTGGTATATTTACACAAAAAGCAACCAGAGATAGATTTTCACAGACCAAATAAGCAAACGCAAACCCAGTGTTTCTTTTTTGTATAACTGTATTGATTTAGAACGTTACATTTTTTACAACTGAGATCGTTTGCATAAGTTTCATTGGTCAGATTTCAACACAAAAAGCGTAAATGATTTTTCATTACCTAAGGTTAATAAGGCCAAATAACTCATTTTCTAGCGCAGGCTTAAATCTTAAAGAGTATTGGGTGAAAAATACATTATACAATTCTTCGAAAGATGCTTCTCGTTTCACTTAATGTACCTAATTGAAAATTGAATCTATACAATATAATTTAGTAAACATCGTAGCGGTAAAAGCAAAACAAAACAGTCGTAGAACGTTTTGTGTTTGTGTTAATCACATGTTACGTGTATCCTCACGGGCGCTCCTTGCTCGCCGCTCGGTGTCCACAGGTCTGCTCGTCTTCCTAGGACTATTTACACAAAAAGCTCAAATGTACAGCGTTGTTAGATGCGGAAATTCGCCCAAAATATGCTACTGAGTTATTAAAGTTTACTATTGTCTTCGCTTGTAAACAATGTTAGAGTGCGCCCCGCTAGGTCGAATGTTCGCGCGAATGATCTTAAGTGTGTGCGATACACGTCGAGTTGTAAGTTTGATAATGACGAGGAGTAACGGACACCGTAGGTCGTCTGTGTGCCATATCATCACGACTAGGTCACGGGATAGTTATGTCTAAGAAGCGGGCGGATTCATTATTGCGGAACCGCTACGATAGTGTGAAGCCAACTGAAGAGTGTTCGCATGTCAACTTTCGAGTTTATCTGAATAGTAGTTTTCACCCGATCTCATAGTGGTATAGTGATGAAACAAAGAAACACTACATTAATGGATTAAAGTGCGCGACGCGAGCTCGCTGCCTGTATCTATGTCTTACTTTTGACGACTAGCTTTGCCGAAGTCTCAACTTGACCAGCGGCGGTAGTGGCGCGACAGGTGAACGTGCCCGTGTCCTCCTCGTACGTGTTGCCAATCAACAGAACAGCATTATTGCCCTCGTGTATCATCTGTAAAATAATAATAATAATACTTTATTTTCAATCAGAATGTACATTTCAGTATTTAACGAAAACACTAGCCTATGCCTGTCTTGTAGGAGCTTTCACAATTTGGTTTAAAGAGCACTGGAATGCGGTACCTACCTACGTTTCTGTCAAATAAGACACAAAAGAAAAAGAAAACCATTGCGCTACAAACATAAAAAAAAGAAGAAAAATAATTAAAAAAATATTAAACAATTAATTTTAATTTTTAATACTACCAAAAAATAAAAAATAAAAACCAACTACATAAATATTCAACAAAATGTATACATCCACACAAAGATCAGTTACCCGAAGCGCACCAAAACGCGCTCTGATTGCTGATGTGATTATGAAATGTTAATAATATAGGTTAGTGTCAATATATTGACACTAATCTATACAATTAACACAATATAAATTTTGTTATTACATTAGTTGATTTTTAATAATTGATGATTCTAATTGATCTAATATTTACTTAATCATATATAATTACCTGAAAATCGGGTGTTTCTGGAATTAGTGCTCCTTCACGAAGCCATTGTATCGTTGGTTTTACTTTGCTGGTAATGTTTGTCTTAAATTGAGCTGGTTGGCCTTCGTATACAACAATATCACGAAGCGGTGTCAGCACCGGGAGGCTGTCAGCTTGATCTGGTTGTGTCACTTTCAACTTTGCTGCAACGGTCACACGGCCTGCAGAATTATACGCAACACATTTGTATTCCCCTTCGTCCTCTGGAAAAGCTTCAGAAATGCGTAATGTATATTCTTCAGCAGTCCTTGACATTTGGAAATATTTTGATGGTTTTATCAATTTGTCGCCTTTATGCCATTGTACGGTTGGTGTAGGTTTTCCCAGTATTTTACAGCTGAAATCTATAGCTTGACCTTCCGCTACTACTTTGTCTTTCAAAGGCTCAACGATTTCAGGCGGGGCGTTTGCTGCCTTTGTTTGAGGTTTAGGTTTGTCTTTGGTAGCCGGAGCATTAACCACACATTCAGCATCGCATCTAGCTTCACCAGCACTATTAATAGCAACACATTCATATTTTCCGGAATCTTGAGGATAAGCTTCAAGAATTAAAAGAGTAAATGTTCCATCTTCCTCTAAAATTTTATTTCTTATATCTGGTTGAACCTTCTTGCCATTTTTCAACCAATAAACATCAATTGGTTTTGTTCCGGTGACTTTTGTATCAAATCTGACTAGTTGACCAGCAGTAACATTAATGTTTTGGGCAGTCAGTGTAAAGCTTGGTGGAATCACTCCTCCTCTACCTTGACGTCTACGTTCCTCTACAACTAAGTTGGCACTGCATTTAGCAGTGCCTCCTCTGTTCTCGGCTACTGCTGCGAAAACAGCTGAATCTTCAACAAATACTTGCCGTATAATGAGTATTGATTTAGTGCTGAAAGTGTGGATTTGGAAATCGGGTGAATTCTTGATTGGAAAGTTTTCACGATACCACTTTATTGTAGGTAGCGGACTACCATCAAATTCAACTTCAAACCTGGCTTGTTCGTGTTCAACAACACGACATGGCTGCATCTTTTTAGTAAATACTGGAGGCTGACTGGGTTTTACAGGACCTTCAACTACTCGTTCATGTGTTTGGGCTTTGTGTTCCATTTCTGTAGTTTCCGTTGAAGTGATTTTACGTGTGATTTCAGTATCCCCAACAACCTCCTTTTGAATTTGCTTTTGCTTTGCTACATGAACTTCTTTTCCATGGACAGTTGATTCTGATGGATCAGGAATCCTCGGTCTCTGAACTTTAGTATGTACTTGTTGCTCGACTACTTCCTCTGACTGTTCTCTGCAAAATAATAATATAAAATTAATAAAACATTATAAAGAATTATATTTTTCTACAGTAAAGAAAATGAACTTACAAACTGTCTTCATATCTCTGTGCCATTCCTTTGGCAATAGAGCTGCTAGCAATCTTCTCGCCGGGAATCGCATACTGATGTGTTGATTCCCTCATCCTACTTTCCTTAATAACCTGTTCATTCTCCAGTTCCTGCAGTTTATTGTAATATTCTTCATTCTTCTTCTTTTTAACGGTTTGTTGCCATTCAGTTTCAGGTTCCCTAACAATTTTAGGCTTTAATTCTGGCCTATGATCAATCACCCCTTGACGTTGTAATGTTTGCCTTTCTTCAAAAGTTTTTTCTAGTTCTGTTTCAGTTCGTTGATTTGTTGTTTCATCATACCACGCTGTACATAATTAAAATATATTAATATGTAAGTATTAAATTTAGATCATTTAACATCATGAAAACATACCTCGTTATGTTCCGATGCTAAGCCGGTAGAAGCAGGTGATATGGCTGCAGTTTCATATGGAATCGAGGAAAGGAAACAGGACAGCAAGGAATTTATTTGTGCTTAAGCGGTATGTTGGTGTGTGCGTGATTGAAGTGTTAGAGCAGCAGTGTAGAAAGCGTCATTTGGTGTACCGATTTTACTAAATAATAATTTGTTTTAATAATCACATTTTATAATGAATTGGTGCATTATCGAAGTGTGTTTTAGTGACAAGAAAACACTTACGTCTTGGTGCATTCTTTAGAACCCCACGGTAATCATCATGTCTGGGAATAACTTTGAGTTCAGTCGTAGCTAAAGCTTCTCCAACAGAGCTCCTAGCAATGACTTCAATTTTGCCAGTATCGTACTGTCTAGTCTTTGGTATATCGAAATGATACATTCCATCATATGTTAACTTATAACGTGATCCCTGAAAAGAGTGAATTGAAACACTTAAAGTAAATGACGACAGAAGTACGATTTAAATATGTTTTATTCAAAGATGGACACTTTCTTTCTAATCCGTTAATTAACGAAGTTAACGTTTCCGTTAACGGATTTATCATTAAGTTAAAATTCGTTAATCGTACATCACCTTGCTATTAAATGCGTTCGGGTCGGTCGACAATACAGCACGACGCGTACCGCTCGCGAGCGCCAGTACCTAATGTTAATCGACGACTACAAGAAGACAATGCGATAAAAGAAGGGGGCACTGTCGCAACTATTCAAAACAATTAATGTTTAACTTTAACCTTAATTTTTTTGAAAAGTAACGTCGGACAAAGTTAACTTTTTTAATATAGTATGTATAAATGAAGTTAACTATTCAATTAACGGTGTCCAGCTCTGGTTTTATTACATATTTAGATCACTGAATATTATTTTTCTAGTTAACTTTTTTAATATTGTATGTATAAATGATTCTGGTTTTATTACATATTTAGATCACTAAATATTATTTTTCTAGTGATGACTTCAGTTATTTCTCCACAGTTTGCCTGGTTTCAGTAATGTAATCAGCGAAACATAACGAACTATCAGTAGATAATATATTACAATTAAATAAATTTGCACTTACATTGACTATTGTGTTTCCATTCAGTAGCCACATAACACGTGGCTTCGGATGTCCTGTGACTCGGCAACAGAATCGAGCCCATTCGCCTTCTTCTACAGTTACTGGATCAGGGCGACTGACGAAAACAGGTGCAGATCTAGCTTTAGTTTCCTCAATCATCTGCTCTGGTGCCCTAAATTTTAATTATGAATGTAGTAAGAGCAATCACCATTTTACAGAAAACAATCAAGAGTATTTACCGAGGATAGTGCAACTTACGTTTGCCATGATGCTTCCATTTCACGAATCTTTTCAATGCTCTTCATGTGTTTAGGTAGTTGCGAATCATACACGATGCCAGGTTTACCTGCAGTCTTGATTACTGCACGAGTCTCATCCATTCCATATAAGTTAGTCGCACGGCATACGTACTCACCGCTGTCTTCAGGATATACCCAGCCAAAGTTCATAGCCACATAACCGAAATCATAAATTGGGGTGAATCGATTTTCTATAAATGAAGACAAAGAATATTAAGAATAGAAGAGAGGCATTGACCTTTCATATATAATATTTATCTGCTATTATCTATATTATTATGTAAATCTAAACTTACTATGTAACAATGGCTTCCCATTGACAAACCACTCCACTTTCATATTCGGATCACCTACAGGCGCTAACTGACATTCAAATTTAGTTGTCTCCATTTCTACTAAAGTTGTTTGACTTTGAATTTGTGTAACGAAACGAGGTGGTTGTTTTTTATCTGCATCATATAAATCATCCTCGGTCAAATAAATTTCCGAAGTATATTTTTTAAGCGTAGCCTCCATTTGTGTCAAAGCTTCAGATCGTTTCATGCCTCGTGGTACTTGGTTCTGTAATATGATATCAGGTAGTTCTGAAAGAAAAAAAATATAAGTTGTATTGGTAAGTAATATTGTCAATGATATATAATTAACGTTTAAATCTTAAAAGCAAAGCTTACGTTTACAAGAAATGGTTCCTTTTGTAAAATCTTCTCCGAAATCATTAACAGCACGGCATACATACTCGCCCGAATCTTCTGCATAAACATACAATATGTCTAATGATACAAAACCCATGTCATACACTGTTCGGTATCTATGGCCAGAAGGCAGTAATTTACCGTTGCGGTACCATTCCACTCGTAGTTTTGGATCTTCTTTAGGTTCTACTCGGCATTCAAAACGAACTCCTTCCGATTCTTCCACCGTGTGTGATTGTATTTGGGTAATGAATCGTGGAGGTGAGCTAATAACTGGTTCCTCTTTTGGAGCATCAGTGATACGTCCTCTTTCAAGCTCTTTTATCTTTTCACCGCTCATTCCTTGTGGTAATTGAGAGTCCAGTACGATATCACGTTTAGCGCTACAAGTGATCTTAGCCGTTGTAGTAGCAGAGCCCCATTTATTTGTAGCGCGGCATGTATATTCACCAGCATCTCGTGTATATATATAATCAATATCTAGAGCAATAAAACCAAAGTCGTTAAGCATATGCACACGCGAACCAGTTGCGAAGGCTTTACCATTGTGGAACCAGTCTATCCTCATTGTGGGGTCTCCAACTGGTTCAACACGACAGTCGAAGTGTATTGGACCTCCTTCTGGAACATCTAAATTGTCCTTAATTTCTACTGTAAACCTAGGTGGATTAGGTTTCTCATCTTCAACAGTTATCTCCTCGCGCTTGTGAAGTGTCTCTTCGAGTTTTTGAATGCTTTCTGTTCCAGATTTGAAATGAGATGGCAGCTGGGGCTCGAGAATAATCCCTTGTCGACCTTTCACTTGTAATTTACAGGAAACTGTAGCTTCACCATGGCGATTAGTAGCTTTGCATGTATACAAACCAGCGTCACGTTGATATACACCACCTACTTCTAAGATAACAAATCCAAAATCATTTATTGTCTTAACTCTTGATCCAGTTAATAGAGGTTTTCCATTATGGAACCATTCAACTCTCATACTAGAATCATTCACTGGCACAAGTCGACATTCAAAATGAGCTGAAGAGTTTTCTGATAGCACTAAATCTGAAGGCGTCGTTATAAATTCAGGTGGACTACCGCTTTCAGTTTCTGGTGTCATGGAGTCCACTGTACCAGTATAACCTTCAAGTACTGCAATTTTATCAATGGTGCCCTCCATACCCTTTGGTAGTTGTGACTCTAAAATTATGTTTCGTTTGCCTTGGACTTTCATTGTTGCTGTAGTAACAGCTTCACCATAATTATTATATGCGCGGCATAAATATTCACCAGAGTCTTCAGGATATGTGGGGGATATTTCTAAAATTACAAATCCAAAATCGCAAAATGTTCTAAATCTTGAGCCCGCTTTAAGTGACTTTCCGTTCCAGTACCATTCCACCTGAAACACAAAATTTATTTTATTACTGTTTTTATAATATCTAAATCTATTTAGATTAAGTTTAGGGATATATTACTTTTAGATTTGGGTCATCAGTAGGTGTAAGTCTAGCTTCAAAATGAGCGTTTTCTCCTTCTCTCAGGTTATCAATGTTTGAGAGAGGGACTGTGAAGACTGGAGCACGGCCTTTTTCTTCTTCTACTATTGTGTCTTTCCTTCGGACCATTGAATCTTCCAGTGTTTGTAGCTTTTCTAATCCTCCTTCCATGCCCTGTTATTAATAAAATTTATATCAGAAGGCGAAACAAATAATTTTTCGCAGTAGGTAGTTATTATTAAAGTGATATAAAATATCACCTTCACTAAATAATTATATTTAGTGAAGGTGATATTTTATATCACTTTAATAATAACTTTCCAGTATTGTGTCAGTTGCATGAAACACTAATACAAATATTATTACATTTATAGCAAATATTCTACGTGTTTTCTTTTCGTAAAATAAAATTAATCCTATTCTTGTATTTATGTAAGAATTATGTCATTATTGGCCCCTTTTTTATTTTATTGTTACAAATATATATATTACGGCATGTTCCAGATAATACTACAGAGATGAAATGAAGAAAGATGATATTTATTGACAAGCTCAAAGCTACATGATGAAACCACGGCATTTAGAAAATAATTGAAAATTTGCTTACCCGCGGGAGTTGCGAGTCCAAGATTAAATTTTCTTTCGATGTGCATTTTAGAGTAGCCTTTGTTGAGTCCCGTCCAAGCTTATTAGTCGCTATACATTCATATACACCAGAATTCTCTTCATAGCAATATAAAATGTCTAAAATAACGATACCAAAGTCATGGAAAGTTCTGTATCTGTGTCCATGAGGAAGTTTCTTGCCATTATAGAACCATTCTACTTTAAGATCTGGATCATCAACAGGTACTAATCTAGCTTCGAAATGTGCACTCTGGCCTTCTACTAACTTGGTGACATCTTGTATCTGTGTTAAAAATTTTGGTGGTTCAGCAGATGCTGTTACTGGTGTTTGTTGTTGTACACCCTGCAAGCTCTCCAATTCCCTGATCTTTGCTAAAGAATCAGGCTGAAGACTGTCCATATAAACTCCACCTTTACCATAACAGTTGATGGTGGCTCTAGTAAAATCTTCGCCATATTTGTTGTAAGCCCGGCAAACATATTCGCCTGAATCATGATTTTGAGTATAAGCTATATCTAAAACGACAAAACCAAAATCGGAAACAGTCTTAATTCTTGTGGAATGTCGCATTGGTTGTCCGTTATGATACCATTCGATTGTCATGTCTGGATCATCAACCGGTACAACGGTACATTCGAAGTGCGCAGACTGGCCGTCTTTGAGACCTTCTATGCTTTGAATGTGTGTAGTAAATCTTGGTTTCTGACCCTTGCTCTTGTCAACACATTCTAATTTACAGCTTATTTCAGCTTGTCCCCATCTGTTAGTTGCACGACAGGAATAAGTACCGGAATCAGATGTCTTTGTTCCAAGTATTTCAAGAACAACCACGCCGAAAGCGTATACTGTACGTATGCGGTGGCTAGCTTCAATGGTTTTTCCGTTATAGAACCACTCAATGACCATGCTTTGATCACCTGTTGGTATAAGTGAAGCCTCATAATGCGCAATTTGACCCTCACTGATAGCAACAATATCTTTAAATATCGTAGTGAATTCAGGAGCTCTGCCCGTATCATCGTCGGGTTTCATACCAGGTTCTCTGCGTAATGATTCTTCTAGGTTTTGAATCTTTTCCAGGCCTTCTGTACCCTTAGGATGCTGAGTTCGTTCAATAAGATTTTCTTTACTAATACAGAATATCGTGGAAGATGTAAATGCTTCACCTCTCTTATTATATGCCTTGCAAGTAAATATACCACTGTCTCTTTCATAAACATCAATCACATCTAATGTGACAAATCCAAAATCACTTGTGCATTTAAATCTTGATCCTTGTTCAAGAATTTTGCCATTGAAATACCATTCTATCTTAAGGTCCGGGTCATTCTTAGGTTCCACTTGACCCTCGAGGTGTAGGGGTTGTCCTTCAATTAATTGATGTTCAGCAGAAACAGGTACAACCCATTCTGGTTTTGGATACTCTGCATCAGGTATGGATGGCCGTCTTCCTTTCGCAATTCGTGCTTCTTCAGCTTGTTCCACTGCTTCCAGTCCGGCCCTACCTTGAGGATGTTGCGTATCAAAGTAAATATGTTTATCGCCAGTACACCTGAGAGAACCAGATGTTGTAGCAGATCCTTTATTGTTGGTAGCTTTGCAAGTGTAAATTCCAGAGTCTTCTTCATATGTATGAGTGATATCTAAAGCTACATAGCTAAAATCATGAGTGCTTTTATACCTTGTACCAGACGGCAAAGGCTTGTTATTGAAGAACCATTCAATTTTTAGAGTTGGATCTTTAGATGGCTCTACGTTACATTCAAAGTGTATATTATCTCCTTCTTTACATAAAATATTATTCAGATGTGATATAAATACTGGGGTTTCATATACTGGCTCTGGGGAGTCAGGTTTCGACGGTTTAGGTTGTTCTAATGCACCAATTCTATCCAAAGATTCAGGATGTAGTGTTTCACCAAGAAGCCAATGACGATCTTCAATCTTAATAGAGGCAGTTGATACAGCCTCGCCCATCATATTAGCAGCTTTGCATGTATAAATTCCGGAGTCGTCAATTCTAAGACCGTTGATAGAGAGAGTGACCAAACCAAAATCGAAGGTACTTTTCAATCTAGCCCCAGTTGTTAAGGAGACGCCATTCTTAAACCATTCTATCCTGAGATTTGGGTCTGTTCGTGGCTCGACTTGAGCTTCTAAGTAGACATGTTGTCCTTCCACAAGTTTATCGTAACTCTTTAGGTGAGTTGTGAAAATAGGCGCTTGTTGCACTCCTGTATCAACGAACATTTCTGGAACTTTGTTCATTGCAGCTTCCTTAAGTTGAATTTGCTCCCAGGATTCTGGCCTCATAGCTTGATCAACGATGGTCGACTTTGTTTTCACTTTCAAGGCTGTAGATGACACTGTACTACCAGCTCTATTAATAGCTTTACACATATACAGTCCTGCATCATCTGCCACAACAGAGTTGATATCTAAAGTGACAAAACCAAAATCGTGTGTCGTACGGAATCTTGATCCTAGAATAAAGAAAAACCTCGGTATAATATTTTTTATTTAAAAAATTTATACAAAAAAGCAAACAGTAAACTGCTTCAACGAATTTTTAAACTTACCCATTTTTAGTTCAACCCCATTAATATACCACTCGAAACGTAGACTTGGATCTCCTACTGGGACAACACGTGCTTCGTAATGAGCATGTTGTCCCTCCCATAACTCCGATGGTCCAGTCAAGACTTGAGTGAAAATGGGTTTTTCAAATTCACGATCAGGTTCTACTGCACGTTTTGGTTGAGGTTGCTCTAATTGCTGGATCTTTTTCATGCCCTCAGGATGTTGAGTGTCCATTTGAATAGCTGCTTTTGCTGTGAGCAGTCGGAACGTTAAATCAATTATATGATAAATCATTTATAGATACTGATTACCCTATTGTGTGTTTTGAAATTTTTAGATAGTTCTTACTACTGCACTTCTAATTATTTATATCAAATAAATGGTTAACTAATAAACAGACGTAATATTAAACAATACCCTATAATAAAGGTTCTGGACCTTAAGTAAAACGTTTTGTTTAATAAAATGATGTCCTAGGTATATAACTTTATTCTATTGAGATATGTATACGAGTATCTAAAATAATCATATCATAAAATTAAATCATAAAAACTAAAATATTAAAATAAAAATAAAATTTGTATTGTAGTACGAGTGTATATCATCTCGGCTAGCATCGTTTTGAATTGACATACGAGTGTTCAGCGTGAAATAGTACTTTTCGTGTTCTAGCCAGGCTGACTTGATATCGTTTGGAGTTTTGATATAAATTTTTACTAAATTAAGTTATAATAGTGCATATTTTTTTTTTCAAATACGTATGAGTGGTTTATGTGTATGTGCCTATAATACCTATACGAGTAATATATGCATTCATACTTTAAAAACATACCTAAAGAAAGAGAATATATTTTTGCTGTAATCATATGTAAATAATTATGACGTGTAATTGCCAAAGTTATCTACAGATATTTTATAAAATCCAAACTGACAAGCTCTAAAAAACTATCAGGTAGATATGTATATAAAATAACTAATTACCACAAAAATAAGAAATATTAATATATTTAAAGCACTTACTTCGTATTCTCATAGCAGCTGTTGTGACCGCTTCGCCTAACAAATTAGATGCTCTGCACATGTAGACACCTTCGTCTTCATCTCGTACATGAGTAATAGTCATAGATACGTAACCAAAATCATGTGTCTTAGTAATTCTAGAACTGTCTTCTATCAATTTTTCATTCCTGAACCATTCTACTTTGAGTGTAGGATCGCCTACAGGAATCAGTCTGCAGTCGAAGTGTGCAGTCTGGCCTTCTTGTATATTATCTATGTTTTGAAGAGGCTGTGTAAATACAGGCCTCTGACGAGTAACTGGTTCCGGTATATCGGGTCGTTTAAATGGTTCCATTGATTCTAGTTCTCGGATCTTCTCTAAGCCTTCCGGACGTTGAGATTCCGATATAATACTACCTTTTGCGGTTACAGTCATGGATATGGCTGAAGTGCACTGTCCAAGAGCGTTTATGGCTTTGACAGAATATTCACCAGCATCCTCAGGAACACAATGCTGAATATCCAAAGACACATAACCAAAATCAAAAGTGATATGGAACCGCGAAGCAGATTGCAGGGCTTTTCCATTATGATAAAATTCAATACGTAAGTTTGGATCTTGTACAGGTTCAACCTGACACTCGAAGTGTGCAGTTTTACCCTCAAACACATGTGTTGTTCCTCTGAGTTCAGTAACAAACCTAGGGGGACTTATTTTAGGTTCTTCTATTTCCATTCTAGTATGATGCCCTTGAGCTTCCAGTTGTCTTATCTTTTCTAAGCCATTAGGATGTTGCGTATCAAGAATAATATTCCTATGCCCTGAAATATGAATTGATTGTTAATAAATTTTATAATTAACACAAAACCGCATAATACAGATAGAACTTATGAAATATCTCACCTGCAACCTTCAACGTGCATGTATTAACTGCTTCACCGAGTTTATTAGTAGCCTTACACATATACGTTCCAGAATCTTCAGCATATGTGTACAGGATATCTAAAGCTACATAACCAAAGTCATGTGTTGTTCTATACCTATGACCCGTTCTGATCTTCTGACCGTTTAGGTACCATTCAATCGTTAAGTCAGAATCATTGATAGGCTCAACTCTACATTCAAAGTGAGCTCTGTCACCTTCTTTCAAGTTCTCCAGACTTGTCAAAGCGGTTAAAAAGACTGGTCGCTGACCAGGTTTCTCTTCTTCAACAGCTTTAGGTCTTTCATATTTTTCCAATTCTTGAATTTTGCGTAACCTTTGCTCGTCTAATGTATCAAGATACAATCCGGCTTTGGCTATAAAACATATAAAATAAATGAAAATGTGTTTTTGGATTAATAACAACAAATTCATCAACTACACTTGTAAGCAAAAATAAGTTGTCGGGTAAAATATCTTGTCTTCATATTTGTAAGAGTTTCATATACTATATAAAAACTACATTATATTAACTTTTATAATGTGAATTCCGAAAACAATAAAAATATCTTAATATTATTCTATTATCTATGTTACTTCTAATTTTCAGTTTGTGTTCTGATGGATATGTTGAAAATAAAGAAAATAGAGACTACACCAAAAATCTGAAGGAACAGCGTAATAAAAATTGTGTGTATTTATAAATCACTAGCGATCCGTCCCGGCTTCGCACGGGTAGACATTACTCTTCGCAGCGTATGTGATGAAAGACATTTTATGGCTAATTTTTTTACACCATCGGTTTGTTTTAATAAGAATTTCTAAAGATTTCTATAGTAATCTAGTATTAAATATAGCCAAAAATACAAAACTTCTCTCTTTATAATATTAGTGTAGATAAATCATGCTTCTATACTGGCATTATTTAAAGTAAGCTACGTAGAGAAAGTACAGTGGCCTAACGCCGTGAACTACCCAGCAAGTATTATAGAGGTATAATGAAACAGGTAAACAGAGAATACAAAGAAATAGCATAGCAAGACGTATCTTGCTATACTATTTGCTTGTATTATCTCATAAGATAGAAAATGGCTGAAATAAGCGTTTTATTGTTTGTACGAAAGTTATCTTGCAGCTCAACAACAAAATACGGAGTGATAAGACATTAAGAACACGTCTCGTCAAAACAAAGTCTACAAGCGACCTGAAAAGTAATGTTTATAAGCTTGTTTTGAAGAATGTTACGAACGTTATTTAATTTATCATCAACAGACAGAAATATAAAACTAAGTCAGTGTGTCTAAAAAGGCAACGTGTAATAGAAATAATTTAATTAATAAAGCTATATTTATTATTTGATAACTTACCGTCTACTTTCACTGAGCTAGTAGTGACTGCTTCCCCGACAGCATTGGTAGCTTTGCACATGTAAGTACCAGTATCTTCACCGTAAGCATAAAGGATATCCAGTGCAACATAACCGAAGTCGTATGTTGTCTTAAAACGATGACCTTGCTGAATTGGTCTTCCATTGCAGTACCACTCCACTCGCATGGTGGGATCATTTACTGGGGTAAGTGTTGCCTCTAAGTGCACCGGTTTGCCTTCTGGTACTTGGGCGTTTTTCAAAGGCTTGCCAAATTGCGGCTTTTCAGCTACAAAGCTTTCATCTCTAACAACACGCTTATACCTGCTGTCATCTTCAAGATGATGTATTTTTTCAAGTGCACTCTTATGTTGAGTATCCCGAATAATTGATTCTTTAGCTAAAACATATGAATTCAACATTGATTTTGTCATCAAATAATTTGATTAACATATTTATCTGATATGGCCCTGTATTCTTTTATCATGTAAAACACATAAAAAATGTTTGTATGTTGTAAATATACTTACACTGCACGTTTAACTTGATAGAAGAAGTAGCTTGCCCGAGATTGTTTATCACTTTGCATGTGTATTCTCCAGAGTCTTCTCCGTATACAGTAAGGATATCAAGAGCAGCAAATCCGAAATCATATGCTGTACGATAACGATGTCCGCTTTGTAAAACTTTACCATTGAAATACCATTCCACACGCATATGTGGATCAGGATATGGTTCAATTCGACACTCATAATGCGCACTCTGTCCTTCAACAAGCCTAGAAGGGCCATTTAATTGTGTAGTAAACCTAGGGGCTTGGTTCACAGCTACTTCGACATCTTCACGACGCTGGTACCGCGAAGAATCTTCAAGCTGTTGAATTTTTTCTAAAGCACTTTCATGCTGAGATTCCAATTGTAGTGATGCTTTAGCTGTAGATGTAAAATTAATATTTATCAGGTATCACTTTCTGTATATTATTTTCTCAGAAAACATTATTCGGGTTTAACTTAAGTACTTACATTGCACAAAAAGAGTTGATGATGTAACAGCTTCTCCAAGCTCATTAATGGCACGGCAGGTATAAGTTCCTGAATCTTCAGGGTTTACATACTTCATATTAAGTGCTACATAACCGAAGTCATGCATTGTAGTTAACCGGTTTGCTGAAAACAATACAGAAACTTATTAAGTTTGAGTATAACCAATAGATAGGTATCAATTTTTTTACTTTTAACATAAGCAACTTACAGTCATTTTAATGGTGAAATTAGTATTTAAAACTTTTTATACGTCTTACATACAAAATCAGAAAATGTGTTTATTTAAATCGATCGAAAGCAATAGACAAAGAATCTTTACTTACATATACTAGCATGATACTAGTTATACTTACATGCTTCAATAGGCACACCATTGCGAAGCCATTCAACTCGTAATTTCGGATCACCAACAGGGATGAGCCTGGCCTCAAAGTGTGCAGCTTGATTTTCTGCAACTCTGATATCTTTCATTGGCATTGTGAATACTGGAGCTTGAGTTGTAATATCTTCTTGAGCGCTATGACGTTGGTACCTCGAAGTATCTTCAAGTTGTGTCAAACGAGAAAGTGCACCTTCATGGTGTGATTCTAAGTAAATAGATTTTTTCGAATGAACAATGGCTATACCAGATGTTACGGCTTCGCCTAGTGCATTAATTGCTCTACAAGTGTATGTTCCTGAATCTTCAGGTAAACATGACAGTATATCCAACGCCACAAATCCAAAGTTGTTAGTTTCAGTAAATCTGGACCCACTTTTAAGTGGTTTGTTATTATGATACCATTCTACTTTCATCGTTGCATCAGAAACCGGAATTAATCTACATTCAAAGTGAGCACGCTGTCCCTCTTTTATTTCTATATTTTTTAAAGATGTGGTAAATATTGGTGCTTGAGTAGTGATTTCATCAACAGCATCACTCCTATGATATTTTGACCGGTCCTCTAAAACTTGTATCTGCTCTAGGCCAGCTTCATTTTGTGTACCTCGGACAATATCAGCTGTACTTCTGCAAGTTAATCTACAACTGACCTCATCAGTCCCAACAAGATTTACTGCTCTGCAGGTATATATACCAGAATCTTCTGCGATCAGATCTATTATATCTAAGGCAACATAACCAAAGTCATGGATTGGTCTGAATCTATGGCCAATTGTTACAGGTTGACCATTTTTAAACCACTCAACTTTCAAGTTCGAGTCTGTAACAGGCTCAAGTTTGCATTCAAAGTGAACATGTTGTCCTTCCATAACATTTTCTATAGATTTAGGTTTTGTTACAAAACGTGGTTTTATGTTGACAGATTCATCAACGATTTCACTCTTCTTATAGCGGGAGGCATCTTCCAAATACTGAATTTTTTCAAGTCCTGAAGGATGTTGAGATTCAAATATTAAATCCTTTTTAGCAATTACTCTCAAAGCACAAGATGTAACTGCTTCTCCTAATTGATTTGTTGCTTGACAGGTATACACGCCGGAGTCTTCCGGGTATACACTGAGCAAGTCTAATGCAACGTAATCAAACTCGTATGCTGGCCTAAATCTATGACCTGTTTTTATTGGTCTACCATTGCAGAACCATTCAACTCGCATCGTCTGATCACCAACAGGTTGTAGCCTGCATTCTAAGTGAACATTCGTGCCTTCTACTGTTTCAACATTATGTAATGCCCTTGTAAATTGAGGTGCTTGCATCACAGTGATATCCTCGTGTACTTGTCTGCTTCGTCTAGCTGCATCTTCAAGCATTTGAATCTGTTCTACTGCTTGTTCATTCTGAGTGTCAGTAACAATGTCAGACTTTTCGATTACGCGTACCATAGCAGACGTATGAGCTGAACCTAAATGATTCACAGCTCTTACTGTATATTCACCTGTATCCGTTGATGTAGCATGAATTATATCTAATGCCACAAATCCGAAATCATAGTACGTTCTAAACCGAGAACCTACAGTGACGGCTCTACCATTATGAAACCAATCTACTCTCATAGTTGGATCGCCCATTGGTTCTAACCTACATTCCAAGTGAATATTTTTACCCTCTGATACTGGTTGTGGATCAGACAAGGGTTGAACAAATACGGGTTTAGACTTCGAAATTTCTTCTATTTCATACATTGGTTCAATGAATTTTGATTCTTCTATTTGTCGTGTTTTTTCATATAGTCCTCTATGAATACTTGATGTATCAATACTTGACCGTGCTGAAATTGTAATAAAAAATATAGTTTAATTTATATTTTTTCTTAAATAGTATTCCATAATATTATTTGATTGATACTTACTTTCTACGGTCATTGAAGCACTAAGCTGTGCTTCCCCTGCTGCATTTCTTGCAACTACAGTATAAACTCCCGAATCTTCAGCACGTACACTAGATATATCTAATGCAACATAACCAAAGTCATGATATGTTTGTATTCTGTTTGCAGACTTTATTTGCTTACCATTAAAGTACCATTCAACTTGCATCGTCAAGTCACTTTGTGGTTCAACTCTAGCTTCGAAATGTGCACTTTGGCCTTCTACTATTTTATTTGTTCCTTTCAATGGTCCCAAAAATCGAGGCTTTTGAGTTACTTTAACCTCTTCTTCAGATCGTTTCATATATTTACTTGAATCTTCCAGATGCTGAATTTTTTCTAGTCCGCCAGGGTGCTGTGATTCTGCTATAATATCTTTTTTCGTAATTATTGTAAGATTTGCATTCGTCGTGGCTTGTCCTAAAGCGTTATATGCGCGACAAGTATAATGACCAACATCGTGAATTGCGACTGATTTTATAGTAAGTGCTACATATCCGAAATTGAAAAAAGTAGTTATTCTTGAGCTTGCTTCAACAGGTCGCCCATCTTTTAACCATTCTACTCTTAACGTGGAATCTCCTATTGGCTCAAGTCGTGCTTCGAAGTGCGCAAAACCTCCTTCCTTAATATTTATTTGATCTTTAATGGGTGTCTTAAATTCTGGCTTTTGTGTACTCTCTGGTACTTCTTGATAATATTTTTGGTGTTGTTGCTGTTGATATGCTTCTAGTTGCTCAGTCTTTTCTATATAACGTCTTTGTTCTGGGATTCCTAAATCCGATGTAACTGTACTCCTGGCAGCTACTTTAATGGAGGCAGTACTGACAGCTTCTCCGAGTTTGTTTACAGCCCTCACTGTATACGAACCTGCATCTTCAGCCCGTAGGTGCATGATGTTAAGGGAGACGTAACCGAAGTTGAAGATTGACGTGATTCGCGAGCTGGCTGTAATAGGTCTGCCATCTTTATACCACTCTACCCGCATGGTAGGATCGCTAACAGGAGTCAGTTGAGCTTCAAAGTGTGCGTTCCTTCCCTCTTGAAGTTCGCCTAGATCTTGGAGCGGCCTAATGAACTGAGGCCTCTGAGACGATTGTTCTTCAATTGACTCTTGTTGTTGATATCGAGAATAATCTTCCAATTGTTGAATATATTGTAAGCTTTCTGGGTGCTGGCTTGTCCTTTCAATTGTAGCACGTGGTGTTACATGTAACATTGCTTTCGTTTCAGCCATACCAGTAGCACTGACAGCTCGACATGTATATTCTCCACTATCTTGAATGTTAAGACTGAGCATATCTAATGAAATATATCCAAACCGGAATACTGAAGTAAATCTCGAACCTGCAAAATATAATAGTGTTACTGTTTTTCGTTTTTATACTAATAATCAAATTTTTAATTTATTTATACAAATACATACTAGCTTCAATACTTTGGTTGTTTCTAAGCCATTCTATTTTCATAGTCGGATCTCCGACCGGCTCTATCCTCGTCTCAAAGTGTATTTTGCCACCCTCCATTTGCGTTACACTCTTCAGTGGCACAATAAACTGTGGTGGAGGATAGACACGGTCTTCTTCTCCAGGTGGAATATAAGGTCTTGCTCTTTCCACGTGCCTTAAATAAATAATTTCAGGACCAGGAGCAGGCCTAAAGCGAACAGAGTTTTGTGGTTATAATTTGTACAAACTACAATAACCTATTTCAATTATATTTGAAAATATTATACTTACTCTGGTTCAATGATTTTAGTAGGCCGTGGTAAATGAAGACGCTTCTGTTCAGGCGGAGCCTCTTTCGGTATCTCGACATAGAGTCTCGCCCGAGTGGCGGTGGAGCCTGCAACGTTCTGGGCTGTGCACTGGTACCATGCCGCATCCGACGCCTTAGCTCTAGGTATGTCCAGCGTCGAGGCTCCACCATCGGTATTAATTCGTAACTCTGGATTGGGTATAATAGCTACACCATCCTTCTGCCATGTGATTCGTGGCGTAGGTGTACCTACTGCACGGGCATTGAGCACTACTGGCTCGCCTTCGCGGACGCTCAATGTACTGAATCGCTCCACGAATTTTGGAGCAACTACTTGTTCTTTTTCGATCACATTCAGTCTACATTGAAAAGATGTTTCGCCGCTTTTATTTCGCGCGATACACGTTACTACGCCACTATCTTTTAGTTCGACGTTTGTAATCATAAGCGCATGATTACCTGATTCGTTTACTAATATCTTATGATTATAATCGTCTCGGATTTGCGTATCGTTAATGAACCACGTGACTTCTGGGTAAGGTCTACCGGTAACGCGGCAATCGAATCGCGTCATTTTCCCTTCTGTTACATCACGATCCTGGCAGACTCTTACAAATTGCGGAGCGAGAGCTTTTTCACTAACTTCTACTCTTTCTTCTACTGCAGTTTGCTGATTGTCTATAATATACTGTGATTTATTATCTTGAACGTAAGTTTCTTGAGGTGATTCTACGGCTAAGTACGCTGAAGTAACAACGCACCCATTTGGATTTTCGGCCAATAACGTGTAATGGCCTGTATCAGACTTTTGTGTATTTCTTACCCTAAGTGTAGTTTGATTATGAGTCGTTACGATTTCATGTTTGTTCGAGTTGACTATCCTCTGCCCGTTTCTGAACCACGTTACTCGTGGTCGTGGATTACCCGATAGTTGTACTTGGAACTGAGCATCGGCTCCTTCTTGCAGTTTGGAGTTTCTTGGTTTCTGTGCAATTTTCGGAGGTGATACACCACCTTGAGTTCTATCTATTTCTGTACTCATTTGTATGTCCGACTCCCCTACGTATCGTTTCGTAATAGACTCCCTGAATGAAACTTCTCTTAAAAGTCTGTATTCAAAAGTATCTACTTTGAAATCTTCTACGGAAGAGTAGTCGGAACCATTAGTGTACGCAATTTTTTGTGTTTGTTTACTCTGTTCTGTAGAGTAACCCTGTGTGCCATAAGATTTGTGTTCGACGCTCTCGCTAACGTGGCGGTAACTTTGTTGTTGAGAGTGAGTAGCGGGCATTGGTACCCCTTCAGGTTGAATGTAGACGGAACAGATAGCCTCACCATACTGATTGCGAGCGGTGCACGTATACTCGCCTTCATCTCCAGGACCTATCTGCTTAATAAGTAGAGAGACATCACCTGTTTGTTCATTATAGCTCATACTGTATTTATTGCACTCCACAAGCGGTGCTTTCTTTCTCGTCCAGGAAACCACAGGCGTGGGATTTCCTCTAAGTTTTCCTTCAAATTTTGCGTTGCCACCTTGCGCAAATCTAGCATTCTTGAAGATCTGCTCGAATATTGGCGGTGAAGGGTCGCCTGGTCGGCCTGAAGCTATTGGTAGATGATCGCCACTGCTCTCCACTGTAATGAATAAGAAATTAAAAATCAATATCATAAGACCATTAATTATTATTTCTTAGAATCATAATTATTACAATCTTTCTATACTACATAATTATTATTCAAAGTATTATAATGGTAAGAGATCATTCGCTTTTATATTGTAAGTGATTTTTCGGTAAACTTATTTCAATAATAATAATTGCACTATACAAGCTTTTATTTAAATTTATAGAATATAATAGAAAGTAACATTAGACTTTCACTTTTTACAATGTATTTTTTTATTTACTATATATAATTATTATTTACAGGTTTTTAGTTTTTAATTTGGTACGAGTAATATATTAAGTTTTCTTAATTTTTCAAATTCATCGAAGCATATTACAGTATTCTAATACTCAAGCACTTACATTTGATACTCATATTAACTACTATACTATATTGGATTTTATTTATTTACGCAGTAGGTATTATAAAATATTCTACTAATCGAGCACTTTCATTAGATACTAATAATGAGGAAGTAGTGATAAAACATGGAATCCGACATTTTATATCTTTGGCCATATTGGATTACAGTGATACTGAATGATTTAAATTATATGGTCATCAGGTACGTACCAAGTGCGTAAATAGACCAAGCTAAATAAAACAATTTAATAAAGTGAAGACCTCTATCAAAAAGTGATAGCTTGGTTCTTTTTAAACGGAAAGCTTTCATTACCCAAATGCTCTATATATCTATATTGTCAGGAGTGTATTGGATTGTTTATTGCATGGCCTGTGCGCGGGAGTGCCCTCCAGCGGCGACGGACATCGCGGACAACACGGCCGGCGACGGCGGGCGGCACCGTGAGTCAGTGCGTGTGCGTCTATTTCGGTAGCACCACGGGATCTGGTTACGATCTCCATATTCGTTCACACGTTGCGATATCAGCCTCAGATTAAATTACATATTATACAAATTTGTTCAATTATGTTATAACAATTTTACCATAACGTAATATAGTATATTGAACTAATTAAATGTACCGTTTTTATGAACTACCGGTGAGTCGTAACTTAAATGTTCTTTTAATTTGTATTGGTGGAAAAAGTTGCAATTCTTATATAACATTTAAATTAAGTGAATTAATCCTACCCAATGTAAAAGGAATACCAATATGTTAATGTCAAAAGCAAAATTTTAATCAGAAGACAAAAATTGGATGGTTCAGCGATTTCTTTGTTTTAAACTAAAAGTCTACGTGCGTAAATATGATTTATTTGAATATACATATAGTGTATGTATTGTATTATGTGTTCACCCTTGTATTAGGTGTTAAGTTAAACACAGTCGAAACGATTTTTTATTTATTTTATAGGCGCGCAAACGAGCAACTTGATAGTGAACGATTATCACCGCTCTTAGACACCAGCAACACCAGAAGAGTCAAAGAAACGTTGCAGGTCTCTTAAATGAGAATATGCTCTTTTTTTTTAAGGTTTGAATATTACATCGGGTCAGAAATGCCGCAAGTGACACTTCATTCTATAGTTTGGTAGTGCGAGGCAGAAAATTACTGAAAAAACGCACTTTCGTAGACTGCTAACCGTCAAAGTGATGAGGGGATAAGGGTAAACGTTTTGTCGCATGGAACAATGGCGGAAACAAGCGGCAAGGATCAATTCTAACAATTCCTCGGAATTCTCATCGTGATATATAACATTTAAATGGTAAATAATTTGACAACTTATTGTATTATAATTTGAATAAATAAAGGAACGGGCGATTTTTTTATAACTCAAGAACACATTAATTTACATGATAATAAATATGTACGTGACATAATTAAACAGGAGCACAGCTGTGCCCGTAACGTCTCTGAGAATAACCTTATAGGATTACCAACCATTTAATCTCACACGTTCATGGTTACATATACTGTTTAAAGTCGATGTCTTATAGATTTATGTCCAATGTCCCATTTTTAGGTCAAGGTCACGCAGTAATATTACAAGAAATATGGTTACAGCTGTGACATTGCTTATAAGTACAGTTATAAACATTTGCTTCTCGTCTTACTTCTTCTACATTGTTTACGACGATCTAGACGAATTTTTTTAAATTTTCATTAACGTACACTATAACTAGGTTTGTTATGACAATACAATCATTTATTTCAATTTGAAAAAAAAACATATATACATTGATTTAAAGTTCGACTAGTCGTCTATATATTTTAAATCAGTCGCATATATATATTTTAGCACTTTCGCATATACTAAAGTACAATATTATACGAATATATAAATCTTATAACTCGCATGAAAACCGTATAGAAACGTATAGTACCTAAAACGCCATACAAATTTTAAAATATGAAAGTGTTTCAATAATGTAATTTAATCTTTAAACAATTACCTAGACAATGGACTTACAAATATATATGTTTAAGTTCGAATTATTAATACCTACATTATTTACGTAATTGTATGACTATGTATCTTAAACATTCTACGCAGAAAGCAAATAAGTAACACTGACAATTATTAATTTATCGTAAAAATCGATTAACTATTATGTCTCGTTTCAAAAGTATTTATATCACTAATAGTTAAGAAGACTATGAAAAAATAGTCTTAATGATTAATAGAATTTGAATATTATTTAAACTCTTCGCAGATACAAACTTATTAAGATTACTTAATAAAAAAAATGAGTTAATGATACTTCTAAATACATAATTATTATATACTAAATATAATAATTACTTTTATTTTAATGACAAAGTCGAATTTAATTCCATTTGTTTCGCCAAACAATATTTTCCGATCAAATGTGATTTGGATATTTATTGCTACTGACCTACTGTTAGTTCAGTGGCAATTTATCTAAGGGTTGCCGATAGCCGATGCCACGAGCGATACAAGAATTATAGTTGATCGATGAACTAGTTGGCTGTCTACCAAATTTCCACACACCACATATTTAAGTATTATGAAACAACCGCCAATACGAGTACCAGTTACATCGCTGTGATAAGATGAAGTCAGACCTAACTGGCATAGTATTTAAGGAATTCAGTACTAAAAATCCTTTCTACTTCTTTCATATCCCTGTGAATATATTGCATATTATAAATTCAAGTTATACGTTTATTTTTATAGTCAACAGTATATTAATATCACGTATAATACACATACAATACATAACACGAAGTCATATTAGGCAAATCACGTATAACTCAAGAAAGGCTCGAAGTTTCCACCATCCTCAATTAATTATATTTTTTTTAAATTATTTAACACTATGTACTTATTGTAACCTCATGTGTTGAAATAATTCTGAAACTAATGAATAGTAAATCATTTCAAAGTATCTCAGTAACTTCATCATGTTATAAAACAATGTGAACAATAACCAAACGCATTATTGGTGCTATTTACTTTAACTGGCTGATCTGGAGCTGAAAGCTGGTAAGTATTATTTGTGAGATTTTAACCTGAAGGAGCCTCTACAGTAGGGTTGTTTGATTGGGTACCTCCGACTTTTCTATATCTGCCGCAAAATAGCAGTGTACGCATTGATGTTAGATGTATAAGAGTAAGGGTAGGCAGTAAAATTACTTTACATCTTATATCACATGTTCTTAATGTACACTGCATGTTTATTATATGTGTTATTTTGTCCAAAAGCATTCAAACAAAAATTTCAACAAAAATTTATCACTTTTACTCAAAAAATGAATCTTTGGGTGTGTTTATCATTACCTACTACTATTTGTTTTTTTTTACATGATATCTTTCAAGTGCACTGTCCCGCACTCCCGAGTCAATAACACTACAACTTTAATCTATCTGTATACGTTAAATTGCAGTATAATAACTATGTGTTATAAACATTACTTGTCGCTTCACTGTCCACCAAGACTGACCCTCGCGCCATATGGTCACTACTCATTTGTGATTCAGCACACCTTAAAAGTATAAACATTACTCCTGTACTGTGTGTTGCAAAATAGATTGCTTGAATTTTTCACTATTGATTCATTGAATATTATAAACATAGGTATTGTGAATTTATCAGACATACTTAATAGGAAATTATCTAATATTGTCTAGAATGATAAATTGATATTGGGATGTAACCAAGTATTATTTGGAAATACTATGGTGATTAGACTAATTGATTGCTCGGGGTTTCGCTCACGTGGTTTTTTCGTTTCTCGTTTGATACGCCATAACTTTGACCGTAGCATTATGCTATGTATCCTATAGGATACTTTATTAACTTTAGGACCTTCCTTCCTTCCTTACCTTACCTTACCTTCCTCGAAAAATGAGCTATGTATCACTAATATTTAATGTCAGCTCGAGATTAATGCTTTCACCATAAAAACGAGATATTTATTTATAATAAAAAAATAAGAGAAGAGAAGACATTATTCGAATAACAATATCAATCTTTTGAAATGTTATCATCATATAAAATATATGATCAAATATTATTATAACCCATTTTACAAAAATGTTTAATAATATGAGTATTACAAGAGCCTCAAGTACGGATCCTTATGTGCGAAACCACTCTCCTATACATTATTGTTCGTATTACAATGTGTTATGAAAGAAGACTCACGTTGGAAAATAATCTATGAAATAGGCTTCCTTTCACTTGTTTTGATTTCGTTATAAATCGAATCTTATGTTACAGTTTGAATATCAAAAGTATCTTTTTCGATGGTCCTAAGGTGAAGAAAAATATTGTGAGGCAAATTGAATACACTTATGCGAAGTATTTCAAAGGTATATGCTACATCCACCACACTGGACCAACATGGTAGACTAATCACTCTAACTTAATATAGGCTTGCACCCTTCGGTAGGACCGTTGTATAGAATCTGTGATGATAATAGATATATTTTGAGATGAATCAAGATTTTATCGTTTCCGAAAAGTTTTATAACAATATTAACAAATACTTACTTACTTCTAAGATAATCAAATATTTGTTGATTTCGTATTACTTGATTGTACGACCTGATGCAACGAAAAAAATGGATAGAGAAACAACGGTGCAAGGTGGTAATATTAAATATGCCCGCAACTTTCAGAACTCATACTAGGGGTGCTGCACTCTGAGATCAGAGCGTACTGGCTTTGTCTAAACTTTTGTTTCTTACAATACAACAACGAATTGCCTTGATTTTATTTCATAGAAACAAAAGACATAATAAAGCATAACTGAGTATTAATCAACCCAAGATTAATTTACATTTTGTACAAGGCGACAGTCGTGAATTGTATTGTTGATGATGCGAAAATATTTCAAGATCTACTTCTTATAGGTTGGGGATCCGTTTCTTCAGGATCTGTTTATTCATAGCTGACATTGCGCTGCAGTGAGTCAATATTAATTATATATTATTGGGGGGAACTTTATATATATTTCAAAATACGGACATCATAATTAAATAATGAAGTATGTCTATATTAGAAAGTAAAATCATAAGGTTGCAGCATGTAACAACGCAAGTTTCCAAGTGTCCTCTTTTATAAACATACTTCGGAAGAAGCACTCCAACTTACGTCTGTTGTTATATCTTGAAGCACCTAAGTCGAAGTTAATATAAATACAGCATTCGCGTGCGTTTTCGAACAAAATTTACAGAGTAAAAGCCCGTGTGCTTAGTTCGCTTTTGAATGAAACTTCAAAAAACAAATACGTAGCTTATTCCGCCGTGCAAATACTGAATATTTATATTACTGTGCTGTCCAAACAACACGAGCGACGCTTAACTATTCTAAAATAATTTTCAACTTTTGTGCCGTGGAAATGGAACTTTTGAGACAAATTGGAATGGCTTGTTTGCAGGAAAACTAACTGGTGTCAACGTGTGGGTAACCGTCATTGGCAGATAAGTATTATAATTCAAAACATTAGCTTCAATAGTTTTAGTCACTACCGATATTCATAAATAACATTACTTAATGTAACTAAAGCTTAACAGGTACTTACTATTTTTAGAGAAAAAAACTATACATATAGCTTGGAGTTGTGATTTTTTACGACAAAACAGTTTACTTCAAACTAATTCAATGTTATTAAACTTTACCAATTTCCGCAAGGGAACTGAATTTTAAAATGACCAGGCGTGTTATTATCATTATTCGATTTATATTCGAAATAGTTGCGTCTCGGTATAAAACTTTTACTTGAGATAACGCAGACTTTCCACTCGAAAGTCATGATTGGCGGTAAGTTCGACAGCGTTTTTGTTATGGGTAATTAATGTTAGTATAGTTTGGAACATTTCTGTTGATGCACCTACATTACCGTACTAGCAAAGCTGTGTAATAAATACTTTTCCATTAAACACTTTCTCATGATGATAAACATCTTTCGTTAATTACCTTGGTAATTTCAATTTGATCGTTCTCAAATTTGAAATTCAAGACGTTGGTTTTGTTATATTTTCACCTGATACAAGACGCATGAGTCATTTAAGTGAAAGGTAAAATCAAATATCTCCGTAATTAGAGTTATTTAATTTTTATTATATTGTCATGTGAAATCTAAATTTAATGTAGATATCCTTAATAATGTTTATTCTCAAATTGTAATATGGTAACTCACAATCATTTACTTTGAATTGTGAAGAGCATTTAAAAGTGTTTTCAATCCGTATGTCGGTATGGTTGTTGTTATATTACAATTGTTATTAATAGCTGCATTACATATATAACGTGTATGCTTTTTCTTTATAATTAAATTAATTAAATGATTAAAAATAGATAAAATCAAAAATAGGATAAATAACTAAAAGTATTTTGTCACTAATTCCAATATGGAGAACATTTTGGGTATAATACTATTTTCGCAACAGTTAGGTGAGGTGAAAAATTTGTGAACTAGTTATACAGATCTTAATTTAGTTCTTAAGATTTGATTTATAAATTTAGATTAAATCGTTCGTAGAATAGATTAATTAAGGTTCGGTGTAATTTATTATAATAACTATTTAAGAATGAACTAGTTCTTTGTATACTGCTCGTTAGAAGCTAGGTACTTAAATTATTAATTGCGATCAGTCTCGCTCTGTCAGTTTACGTTTTCTTAGTTTGTTAATTGTGCTATGGTGCCTGCCTGCTATTTGTACATAAAACAATATATCACGTTAGCCAAGGAAAGTATATTTATTTAAAATCATACATTTTTTAAACATTTTTTATGCACCAACTGCAACGAATACGATGCTCTTAAAATGAAATTGGTGCTAACTTTTTCAGTAACCTGGCGATAAATAGAAAATTACTTGCCGCAATTGATCGAAATAAAGCCATCATAGGGATTAAATATATTAAAAATTATTGCATACAACAGCTCAGCGTTGACTATGGATGTTGATTTAAATACGGTATTTTCTTAGTGCATTTCGCTTACCAGATAAGTTCGTATACATTTTCTTCCAAGATATTTTTTTTTATCATATTTTATTATAATTTAGCAACTCAATAATTGGCCCTAAGGTGAAAAAGGTCACTCTCTGTATAAAGAAAAATTGATGTATTTCCTAAAGCGTTTTAGCGGGACGATTAATATAGGAAATTCAGTCCGTTCTAGCTATTTGTAGAAATATTATGGCGGTAAACTTCTATTATTCAACTTGTGGCGAGAAAAACAGCTGTGACACGTGTATTTTAAGATTGTTACCGAAGGCATTAGTGTCAAAAAGATATTCATTCCTGCTACAACTGAGACTATTTTATTTCACAATAATGAATACTTTTTTCCATAACATTTCAAACCGACCGTAATTCAACTAGAAGTAAATCTTTTATATATTTAAAAAAATATATATATATTAAGTATATACATATTTTATTTGTATCGATAATTGTGTTTTAATAATAAAAAATGTGCACAGTAATAAATTAAACATAAATCTGAGGTATACTTTGCTCGCCTAAAAATAAAATCAACATTATTTGATAAGAGACGCCACTATTAATTATGATGCCTTATACCATCTATATTGCGATCATTGGCAAAGCTCTTTTGGCGTACAAAAACATGCATTTCAATTTTTTTTTTCGATTTAAGTATTATTTCGTTGAGACTTGACTGAAAATGATTTTTTCTTGCCCTTATTTTGAAATCTTTTTACAATTATTAAATTCAATTAGTTTTTAAATAGGTACGTCCAAATACTAATAATGAATATTTCATAATTTAATTTCCTATGGGTAATCGACAGTTCGGTCAACAAGTGACAGTCTGCCGATTTCGTCGGACGTCCACAGAATAAGCTCTCCGAAGTTTCAGTTTCCATTTCCCCGCTGGCGCCTTATCGATGTTTATGAAAATAACCTCATCTTCCAATCTCCGCAAGACTCATTTTTCCCGCACCTATCAATATTCCAGGGAGCGATTCTTATTTAAATTACAGAAAAAATGAAAATCTGAGTGCATCGGTTAACCTAGTTCATAAATTGAAGCCTGTCGCTAGCGTAGTAAATATGAATGTAATTATCTACTTAAAACCTGTATTAAATTTTAACTATAACTTTAGTCACATATCGCACTTTTAGTGGTTCTATGCAAAAATATATAATCATCTAAGATTTTTAATGTTAATATTTTTATAAAATAAACCACAATGCAAAATAATGCTTTGAATATTCATACGCTATCGCCTCATATAAACTGTTCGTGAAAGAACTTCGTTTTAGTCGAGATTGTGACAGCGAAGTAATTTCGCGGGTGACCTACAAAATTAACATAAGAAAGGAAACTTCTTTCTGTTATATGCCTCCTCCTTACCTCTACCCAGTTTGGCTATCTGGCGAAGGCTATCTCATGTTATATAAAGATAACTATCGCATTTGCATAACTTTAATAAATTTCAACCTATAGTAGATAATTACATTTATGAATATAAAAGTTCTCAATGTTTCCATTATCCATATCAATCTCCATCGAGCAATTTCAGAGCATTAATAAAAACGGTCGGTAGTAAAGGTCTGTTGAAATATAAAAATCCTGCCTCTATGCGGATTTTTTACTTGTCTATAATGTGGAGAATTTAATATCAACTGTAATTTGGTGAACAGTAGCACTGCTGACAGTAGGTACTCGAATGCCTGTGTACGATCGCTTGGCGCGATGCACGCTGGCATATTCAAGTGTCAATTAAAAACATATCTTATTTAGATAACATCACATAGTACATGTCTGCCGATTTCATTAGATACAGCGATAATTGAAAGAGAAAACAGAAGCAGCCTAACATTTTAAGATTTTGATTACTTTCGTTGACGTTCACCGTCATGCATGACTTTAAGAGCACATAAATAGCAGTTCAGATCTTAAGTATTATCTGTAATAAACATTTAAAAAATATACTTAAAAGTCATTTGTATTTACGTCAATAAATTGACGAAAGCTTTCAGATTTTTTACGTTGAAACAGGTTATTAAGAATTATCACCGTCGTTGACGTTTTCGAAAGTGATCAAAATCGTAAAATGTTAGGCCGCTTTTGTTTTCTCTTTAAATTATCGCTGTATCTAATGAAATCGGTAGCAATATACTGTGCGATGTTATGTAATTAAGATAGATCTTAAATTGATACGTGAATATGGTATAGCGTGCATCGCACCAAGCGATCGCACGCAGGCCTTCGAGTATAAACGGTCAGCAGCGCAAACTCTTCCCACAATATATACTCGTATGTATGAGGTATACAGTGCATAACATCAACTTTAGCATTCTAATTATAGTATAATTCCAGATTAACTTTGTACTTAATTCCAGATTAACTGTGTAGTTATTAAAAATTGAAAATTGACGTCTAGCTACTATATCTATACAACATAAACTAATTGATGTTTTGTATACTTAAACTGTAAAATTAAAACAATATTTTTATCCTAGTGCAGATTTTCTAAATATTTATAATAGATAAAATTTATATTATAAACTTATTATATTACTTACTATAAACTAGCCCTTTCGTTCTACAAATATAATAATTTTCAATCGTAAAATTTCAAAGATAATTTTTAAAGACAAAAAAATATCTGAAGCATTGCTTTTTATTTATGAGCTTGGTACCAACTGACTTTTTTTAGAAAGAAATAAATACACTTATTGATGGACCACACAACGATACGAACAACAATAACAAAACAAAACAATACAATAATTATATGTACCGCTGCATGATAACTGTGGCAAGATCAGTATAAGTAGCAGGCATGACCTGCTGCACTGGTATTCTGCTTGCCACTATCAGGCACGAAAACAACACAACAAGAAAATTACAAATACCTACAATATGGACCGTAGTACAAATTTCACACCAATAAATTTAGAAAAGAATTAAAAAACAAGAAATAATAATAAATAAAAAGAAGGCAAAGATGACATGTACAAATAAACAAAATCCGCAAACATAATATTTCACCCGGGTCAAACACGCTGTATGTAAGTATATACCGTGCTAAGAAATTTGGCCACCGAGTCCGAGACCTACTCTCATATCTAAACGAAAATTTCAACTGTATTCTTCACCTAATTTGTAGACTTTATACTCAATAAATACGTATTAATATAAAAGTGTAAAATCTTTACAAATTGAATAGAAATAAAGTTATAATATTACCTCGTAATTGAAACATAACCATTGTTACTTTACCAACCCGAAGTACATATATTCGTAAATAATATAAATACTGTTTTAATAAAACTGTTTTTAGGTATAAAATAACTCCCGAAAATGTATTTTTGTATTTTCGTGGAATTATCAGTACTCCTCGTACTAGAAATCACAAAATTCGGGTTTAAAATAAATATATATTATTTCGTCTCGAGCTCAAGCGTACTTAGCAGTAATTATATGTTTAGTGAAGATTATTCATTAAAATAATTATATTTACTTTCGAAACAAGCTCTTAGTTAAGTATCTCAGTTTGATTGTTTCTGGGAATGGGATCTATATCAGAGAACTACAAATATTTTTGAATGTGAAATAAATAAGTGTTATGATTTCTTTTATTCCTTAACATGGTTTCATAATAGTATAGAAACATTAATTGGACATTGGTGGAGCATGCTAGAAAGTTTATTGTCAAAATTATTTTTGTTAGTTATTTAATTTCTCCTGTCAGAATATTATTCCAAATTTTTAGATTAGTATATTTTTATATGTGATATAATTTATATTTCACCAAATACCAATAAATTCGGAATCAATGTTGTCATACGCTCCACCGGCTATATCTATGTGTACAGCTGTTAAGTTAATAGCCCAAAAGCTAACCTCAAATCCACCGTTCATTTCTAGTGCAATACTAAAGGTCGACTTTAAATGAAGTGTTTATACCGCTGATGGTCCTTTACTCGGTACGACATTTTCAACAATATATTAATGAGACAAATGCGACACATTCGTTAACTTCAAAATACACACGTTTTATTACTATTAACAGATGCAAAGTGTAAAGAGCATAAAATTACTAATAAGAAACTATATAAATAAGGTTATAATTAATATTAGGTACATAAAACATTATACTAACTTTATTACTTATAGTCACTTACAATAAGCGCACATTATGTTATGTTCCAATACTATTAGGTATTTATTTTCATCGTTATGTGTAAAAAGGGCCATGCATTGTTTACAGGGGTTTTCTGCCTTCAGGCTGTGAATTGAAGCGCACCGCCACCGACGGCTTACACTTCGTTTACTATATAGTTTCATTGCTCGTATGCTATGCGACTTGTTGTTGCGAACTTTTACTACTGTAGGTGTTCGTTGTGATGAATACCGGATGGATTTATAGTATCCGTGGATTTAACTTTTTTTTATATTAAATATATTTAAAATTTTCACAAATCTTAATATTCTGTTACATAACACTAAACCTTAATATTGAATAAAATAACATAAAAAATTGTAGTCGAATAAAATTCACACTTAAAAAATAAAATATATGTATATATAAACTGTCGTTTAATATGGTTATAGGTTGGAGCACGCATTCATCATTCAAACTTAATTGTTCAGCGCCGATGATTGGGTTCTATTTATCTGATAAAAAGTTAAATTATATTTGCCTTTTACTACTCATATAAAATTAAAAGTTAATAATTGCTATTGGTAATTATATAATTTCATAATAAATCTGACAAAGAAGAGGGGCGAGATTCCATATAAACCTGAACATTAATTTTCATAATAAAGCTAATGTTATAATTTATATAATTCTTTCATAGTTACACAGTTCAAAAACAAACAAAAACATAAATGTTGTCAGATTTTTTACCTTTTACTTATTTAAATTATTGTTGCTCAACATTCAAAGAAATGCCAAAAAATTAAAAATAAGATTTCCATTCTAAAGTAACATTATTTATAGTCAGAATTGTTAAAAACTACGAAAGATGGGTAATTAGTCACCGACACGTTTGCGTGTCTAAAAGGTTCGGGGGTACAGTATGTCTCTCTCTGGCAGAAATTATATGTGCCATCTCTGAAATATAACATAAAAAATATAACATCTTTCAGGTAACAGTAGCTGTAAGTAAATTAAGATCATTTTTTAAGTTAATGCTAACATACGTTAACTTCAAATTGCTTTTGATTATATTGTCTACTCTTCAAATCACGCACTAAAATAACTTCGTCTAAGAATCCAGATTCTACCTAGATTCATAGAAACCACATACATAATATAAGAACAGCAGTATACTATACTGTGAATGTGTTAGTAATTGCAGTAGTAATCTGAAATTCCTTGCCTTTCAGATATGTTCTAATTAAATAAATAAAGAAAAATTTGTCGCGACCTAATATGATTAATCAATCAACAAAAAAAAATCTGTCTTAGTGACAGATACCGATAGCAATTTTTATAACTTATTAAATTAAAATACAGCAATGAAATATTTAAATAATATTTAATAATTATTAATATGATAAATTCTAAAAAAATTGATTCCTTTAAATATATAATTTGACTATACTACTGTCAGGGCGAAACTCTCCATTCTACTTTACTCAACTCGACAGAGATGGTAGAGACGACATATTCAATGAAGATGTGAATAAACATAATAACAAATACCGTTGTCATGTTGTATTTGCATTTTTTTTTCAATATTATATAGCACAATATGAATTTAAAACTAGGCAATTATGTAGGTATTTATTTTTAGTGAAATGAACTCTAGTTTCTAGTTTCATAGATTATCTTCCACAACAGGTATTATAAAAATCAATAAGCTGCTAATAGGTAATAACACAACTCTTTGATAAGAAAGTAATAATAGCAATTTTTAAGTAATTGTACACCATAATTATCAGAATACTGATCCTCCTTTTTAATCAGAACACGAAGTTGTTAAGCAACATCGAGTTGTTGCTTATAATATTTGTTTCATTAAATACATTACATTACTTATTAAGCATTAAATGATAAAAGTTGTTTTAAATTGGTTACGCCGGCACAAATGTATTTTTTGATTGCCAAGTAAATTGAACAGCAACGTTTAAAAATGCGGTATTTATTTGAAATTAAGTAACTAAATTTAACTGTATCCTTATATATATTTAATATCATTCAGATGATGGTTTTGCAGTTTATCAGCGCTGGCGCATCGCCGCAAAATCGCACGTGTAGGTACGACTCTATTGCGTTTTTACCCATCTATAGATACTTTCGATTGTCGTGACTTTCGCGTAGAAATCTCGATTCAATACGATCATTAGACAGAAAAGAGGCGGTGAACGACCGCTTCGTTATAAACATTGCTAAGCAAAATAAAATTGACGTGATTTTTTACATTTTGCTCTACCTATTGATTTCTTTTTCATTACAGTTACATGAAATTTAAAATCAAAAATTATTGCATAATCTAAGTAATTATCTAAATTTGAAGACAATTAAATTTGTTTCAAGAAAGTTGCATAAAAATTGTGAGATGCAATCATTCTTAACTTAAAAGTTGAAAAATATAAAATCTATATGTAAAGACGAATAAATACGTACATTGAACTTACAACGTACAATGTTAAAACAAATGGTATGTGTGTAAGTATAATAATAGGTGTTTTAGTATTTTTATCGGAGATGTAAAATTATATGGTTCGAGTTCTACTTGATGGAGATTTCGTTGACCTCACCGCAATTATCAGATGCACCAGATCCAGTGCGTGCGCAGTGAGGATACGCGCGCACCGCGACGACATATACAGTTAAGGCGTGCTTATCTCCGTAAAGAACGCTTAGAGTTCGGACCATACGTATAGCGGATCAAATATAATATCTATACTCATCATATTATAATACTCGACATAGAAATTCAAAGGTATATGTGATGTCAACCAAATCGCACTGTATTGGTTGATTAAGGCCTAATCACAGTAACACAGTACGATAGTCTCGTAACCCACAGTGGGATAGAATTTTAGTTGTGATTATGAATAGATATAAGTTAGCCATAATAATATTGATATCCAGTACTAGAGCAGATAGATAAAAATGTTGTATATATGTATTTAAGTAGTATGTGAAAATTACTCATAATAAATTATATAACGTTTAATTACTAGTTACGCAATTTCGGTGGCGTTGTGGTGTCGGTACTGGTCTATCAATTGTAAAGATGTATGTAGTCAGCCAATCCACACTGGTCCAGCGTGTTTGACTCAGGCCTGATCACGCCAACATACGGTAGAATTGTTCCCCTCGGTGGGACCGTATATGGATTCATATACGCTCCCTATCACAACACATCATAATCATAACAATATTGGTATCATCACAGGATGATGATACCAATATTGTTATAAACCTGTAAGTAATTAATAAAATTCCACACTTATTCGATCTATTTAATTATGTAATAAACTTGTCATATCGCCAATTTGATTTAAAACGTACCTAGTACGAGTATAATAGTCAAAACATGCAAAATAAAATAATTATATCACATAAGGATGATTGTGTTCGATAACTTAATTTACATAATGTATTTTAAATATTATTGTTATTTATTTGTGACTCACAAGGATAAATATAATTAATCTTTTTTTATTTATTAGACATTATTCGAAAAAAATAAAAAATCGTCCACAATAAATTACACCACATTCTTAACTTGGAAATCAAATTACTTCATTTTAATTTATATGACAGTGATAGAGCTGTACCTCTGGCATTGTTGTTGACTATGAGAACTTACTTGCCTTAGCAAAATTTATTAGTATTATTAATGTTCTTCAAATTATTAGCAAATAATTAACAATATTATCGTTATGTACACGGCTATATATCCTAATATAATAATGAGGGACTAAGGGATGATATCAACATCGCAAACAAATATTTAATGATCTCAGAAGTTAGATAATGTTTATCATGGATCGATTGCTTGCTCTTATATGTGTACTTTTTCATAGGTACATATGTTTTAGGAGCAAAATATTGTCTTGTAATTATTGATAATTATTTATTAAATTTTTTGTTATCCTCGTTTGAATGTTGAAATATATTTTCGTTTTGTGTGTAGAGTTAAGTTATAGTAAAATATACATATAATTAAAATTATAATATTTATTAGGTTTTATTAAACAGATTTACTTTATTTAGATGTGAAAGTTCTAAAAATAAACATTACGTGTTACAGTATCTTCAATGAATATTTTTGCCATTTATTATTTAGAAATTTTATTTGGAGTGTAGACTAGGTATTATATATATTGAAATCTTTCATTAAGTTATATTAAATTACATTTAACTTTAATTCTCTGACACAATTCATTCACATAAAAAAGAACTTCATGTTCTTCAGAGTAATAATTGGTAAATGTCATCACTACTATTATTATAATAATGATATAGATTAATATATTTTTTGGTATTAAGTACAAACAAACCTGAAATCACAATGAAGATGATAATGAATTCAATGATTATAGAACATAAATTCGCTTAAGCGAACGTTCGCATTGCTCAAAAAGTTTAGTGTTGAACTTATCAATGCAATTACTGCGACTGCTATGAATAGTGAACGTCAGTTATTACATCGTTTCTAAACATACAAGAAGAGTGAAACTTCGTTTTTCACTCCAATACGGGTATTATCCCATCGTTCTCGTTTGAACGGTGACATAGAAAACTAACAATTATACAGATCACAAAAACTGCGATGTGGACCCGTTAGTGAATGAGTGCTTCCTCGAATTTATCCGGTTCTCTGCGGTCTTGCAGCGTTCTGATAAAACTAGCGGTGGTTAACAGCTAAACTGAAACTGGACTTTTAAAGAGTATGTGGTGTTAGTGTGGATATTTTGATGCACAGTTGCGTTGAAAGGACTCGAAGTACTTTCGAGAGCGGAACCGGTTAGTAGGGGCAGGGTATACGTGGTGTCGCATCGGGCTGAGATCAATGAAACGGTGCGATAACAGCGCTGCGGCTGCCGCCGGTGACTCACGCAGCCTCTTATTAGTCTCATTTAATTTTTACACAACGCCTTAGTTTGAACAACTGCCTGTCGCGGCCGTTGCCTCTCTGAGACTGCAAACTTTTCAGGAATTTAAACAAACAATGTGTGCATATTAAATGTTTCATGACTATTTATACCGCGACATATCTTTGCATTAAATTTCAAAGTTATGTAGTCGTGAAGATATGGTTCGAGAAAGTCTAATCATATGAATGTCTGATATTAGCTGAATCACGACTGTCATATCATGTAAAACATAATATATATATTACTCATTCATTTTATACAAGAACAGACTGGCCGGTCGCCGTGCCGACAGCTGAGTTTTCTCTCGTGTTTATGTAGGTTCTATGCAACCGGCCATTTGCGGCATGACACGCAACCATGCTGCATGCACTTCGACTTGATTTCATGTCTCGATTGGTTTCTTAGCTTGACAATACTTAAGTGAGCGCAGCCGCCGCGACTTCACCCGCTAAGCCGCAATCGGTGGCGGCGATTTAATATCTCGGAGTGTAGCGCCCTGGCCTAGTTATGTTTTGATGGTCCGATGCTTTTGTAAATTTTAAATAATCCTTGATGGTATCTTGAATTATTCAGCGCCTATTTAAGGAGCCGAATTTATACCTTATAAGTAAACAAGTTTTCAATGAACTCGCAGCGGCCTTTACGGACGGCCGGTGAGCTCGTGACGGGGCTCGACTTGTTTAATATGAGTCTCGCACGGAATGCAATCGAGCCGGCACGAGATCACCTCCCGTCACTATTTTAATTTGTCATAATTCGCTTTGGTCTTTGTGTTTATATGATCCTCGGTCGAAATAAGAAAAGCAAGAAAAATATCCGAGCGGCGGCGCATTCCTGTTTCCCGGCGCGTCGCCCACGCGCGCCCCAGAATAGGCGCTAGCAGGAAAGCGCTATGCACAAATAAAGCTACGCACCAGGAAACCAGAGACGTCTCTCGTCGACTGTTCACCGCTCGGATATCAGCTCGCTCAGCGCAGCTCCCAGTAGCCCAGGGCGGCTCTGGTACTCACCTTGCTGAGTGAGCATCTGGCGTGTGTAGTGGTGCTCGGTGCGCTGCACACGCTCCTGTTGCACCGTCTGTTCGCGCCGCTCCGAGTGCTGCTGCACACTGCGCTGCTCCGACCACCTCGACTGCTTCTCCATCTCGTCGCCACCGCAGCACAACGCACAAAAAAACTCTCACTCGACGCTATGTCCTTATCGTAAAATAACGGTAGCTTCGACGCTTGCCCGAAATTAAACTGATACGCCACTGTTTAAAAATCGTACTAGTCCACGGGTTCATTTAGCAGAAGTCAAGTCATTATAACCCAAGTCCAACAACCAAGACGTCGGTCGATTGCGAATAGTTAGCGGATAGTGCGGCGAGAAGTGCGCGCGCGCCGCGGCGAAGAGCGGTGGGGCGGGGCGGATGACCGAAATACGCGGGCTATTTCGAGAGCAGCACTCCCGCGGCCCGCCCGCGCTTGCGCCCCACGGCCGGTTGCGGGCGTCCCACTGGACCCCCGCGCCCTCATCCTCTGAAAACTCAATCTCTAAGTGACTCAATTTCACGTTTTACTCAATCACAATTTTCAAATCGTGTAAATATAGTATGCCCAATAAAGTATATTTAACATGAAATTTGATTTAACATGAACAAACGATGCTAAAACAATACTAACATTTTAAACATCTGTGGTACTCACTATAACAATAAGATTACGTAGTTATGAAATATTTATAAACGGCTCATCAAAACATCGGTGTATATACATACATGCATGAATCATTATCGTTAATGTCACACAAATATTTAATTTGTGTGTAATATTCATAATTTTTAATTAATCAAACTATTCTATTCAATTATCAAGCTATACGAAGATTTAATAAAATGGTTCCATCTGTAATAAAGTAGCATGAGACAAGATTTTATAAGTATTAAACAAAATTGAAAATTGTGCCTAATAAAAACTACCTGTTTTGTTAGAGATATATCAATTCTGTCTCCGGAGTCTAGCCCAATCGTATATTGATTGATGTGGTAGGTACCTACGTTATTAGTGTCATTACAAATAAAGTATGCATTATTAGTGTTTAATTTTAAAAATCCAAAGAGAAATAAATGTTAATATAATGTTTATAAGAAACGAAACATAAAATGAAGACCAGTAAAGAATTTTATCTTATCAATTTAACTTCGTTCTATCCGAGGCCGAAAGTAATTCATAAATGCAGCACAATTGAACAATGATTTTATAAAAGTTTATTACTTTAGCTACCTAAAGTAAGTATATATTAGAAAAATGTATGTAGAATCTACACAAAATCTTAAATTTTTCAACTGAAGATAAGAAAAACCCGTACGAGTATTGGAACTTTTATCAACTCTGCATTCGTTCGATTCTCCTAGGGAAATTCTGTTGCGTCCACAGAATAATTGTTCTCTTTAACTTCATAACTTTTGACTTCGTTGGGATTTGAACCTACTTCTTCAAAGTATCATAAAAATTATAACATTCAATTGCATGAATGTATATAATTTATAGCGCCGCTCTCACATCATTTCAAACAGGAACAATCAAAACATAATGTGTGTAAACGGGTGGTCCAGGATTCGATCCCAAAATATACTAACAGATATTCCGCAATGAATAAAAATACATTGAGGACCTAGTTGTTTAAGGAAAGCTCATGCCCTCTCGTTACAGATTTGTTTAAATTGTGGTGTGGTATCAATGTAGCAGTAAAGCAATTTAATTCTTACAAAAAACTAAATTATGTTCAATTCAACCAGATATATTTGGAAATATTCAAGATTTTATATTATAAATAATATAATTATATTTTATATGTGTATGTTAATGTAATACAGTCCAAACACTTTATCGATATGCGAGGTATCTTGGAAATATGTGACTAACTAGACACGCTAATATTATTATATGCACAATTTTATGACGTTACCAAAAACATACAGAATAGCCAATTAGTGCTACAAAGATTTTAGTGTGGCTCCTGTAAAGCTTTTCCCGCCGAATCGTTATAAAATGAAAGCAATTTACTAATTAGTCCGCTTTTTTGCGTCGATTAATTTAATCATTTGAGCGCGACGCTCGCTTTAGAGCTGCCTATTAAAATTGGTAATTGGAGCAAAAATGTAAATAGCGTAAAAAACGACAGTATTGTACAAGAACGTTGTCTACCAGGCGCATTTGCTCGTAGATCAAGTACGATATTTTGTTTATTTTCATAAACTGGTTATGCATTAGTCACTATAAACTATTTAAGTATAGAAATATGAACTTTTTTATACTCGAATTGGTAAAATAACTTTATCAAAACACAAGTCGGCATTTCAGTTAAGACAAACTGTAAACAAAACTGTAACTATAAATTCTAATGTAAATTATTTTATAATACAATGTATATTAGATTAAATAAACATCATAATATATTGTTGTTTTTCTCAATTTTGAGGTCGATTTCTCATAGTCGATTTCTTAATCACAGATAAATTGGCAATATAATGTCATAATAAAAAATCACCAACTAAACACGACAAATCTAAATCAGTTTGTGAGAACAACACAGGGGTACACAAGCGATTGTTGCAACCATTAAGTATAATATATAAATTAAAGTATAATATAAAATAACTGAAAATAAAATTAAGAACTAAATCTAAAATAGCAAAGACAAATTTATCAAAGTGCGCGTGAGTTGCCTTGCATGCGGAGAAACAAATTTCATCGAATGTAGGGCGACTCACGGGCAAGATGATCCCAAACGACATCAACGAGGCATGAGCTTTGGATCACCGAAAGCTTCGTGCTGATCAAATTTGAAACAAATATAATGAAACAATTTTCAAGTTTGTTTTTAATTGCGTATTGGAAATGTGTATTTTCATTATTGCCTTGAATTTATTAATCTACTAGCTTTCCGCCCGCGGGCGGACGGGCCGCGGCCCGTGTATATCTGATTTTCCAAAATGAGAAAAAAATTGTACCTCTGTAAAAATATATTATTCATTTCACTGATTGGCCAATTATCCCCATAGTAAATTTTTACCCAGAGGAAAAATATCATTTCCCGGGCTAAAAAATTCCGTATGTCCTTCTCCGGGTCTAAATCCAACACTAGAGGTACGTTTATTAGTTGAAAGGTAACAATTGTGTATATTCTCTATTACTAATGTCACAAAAATATATATGGAGAAGTGATATTTATTGTATATAATATTGTATTATAACGTAAATATATAATAGTGTATTAGAAGATGGGATCAAACTTTTTGCTCTGAGGACATCATCAATTGATGGCAATATAATATGAGAGAAAAATAGTCCTTCCTGATTTTTTCCAGTAGAGTTCCTCATAGACCTGTGAACCATTGTTGTAGTTTCTTTACGAAAAGTGACTAACTAAAATTTACTAAAATTATACTTTATAATATTTTTATATTAGGTAGGATTAAAGCTCCCTTTAACGTAATTAATTGTCTCGTTCTACTCCCTAATTTATCCGCCCGCTGGCTCCACTCACGAATTAATACTCGAATACTTCATTACGCTAGGATTGATTTTCAGCGCGAAGATTTTTGTTGATTTCATCGACATCTGTGTAGCTATCATGAGTTTACATTCATTTGAATAACGATATCGACAGCGTAAATTTTTATATGCAAAACTTTGCAGCGCCCTAAGTGAAACGTAATACAAAGTAATATTCTTTCATATTAAACTGAAATGCCATCTGTAGTTTACTGTAGCTTAAACGATAATGTGTAGGTATTATGAACAACGCAACAAGTAATGCAACTGAGAAACCGATGATGGTTTATGTGGTATGCGTTTTATACGTTTCTACATAAACAATTTATTATCAGGATTCAATATGCCACCGTGACTTTGATGTATTGTCTCCTGTCAGAAGACTAATGTACACCATGCACCTACATGGTGTACACCAAGGTCACTGATTTATATTATCCCATTTGTAAATATTATATTAAACTTTCCAGATACGAGTATAGTATATATAGAATGAGTCAAAATCATGCCCATAGAGGGGAAATAGATTGAATAATAAAAAAGCACGAAAGTTTGTATAATTTGTAAAAATAATAACTGTTTTCAAAGATTTTTCAAAAATAACTTGAATGTGACCCGACTGATCTTTACAAATACAGAAAATAAACATTCTACATTATTACTATTATAAATGTTATTGTCATCAACATCATTCACCCGATAAAAGCTCACTGCAGGACAATAGCCTTCCTCGAAAATCTCCACACCGTTCGGTCCTACAATTTTCACCAAAATAACATAACCCGCGGTATCAGTGAATTCTTAGAAACCTTTTCGGTTGCAAATCATAATGGGTTATTATTATAATACCAACTAACATGGTCTTTGAGAAGGAGAAAATCTCTCCAGTAAATAAAGATTAAATAAAATCTGTGACTGTGTTTATCTAATTTTATCCACAGGCTACTGTGACTATTCACTAATAGGCCGTAAGTCTTTGAGGCACCGTCGTGGTATAAAGAAAAATAGTTTAGTTACAATCTAGTAAACGTACTCATCATTGAAACCTGGATCGGTACTAACGGATTAATTCAATGGTCTGAAATCATTTGACTTAACGAAGTTAGATTTTTATTTCTTAAGCTAAGTGCAATAATTGTACTTCAATTAATTTAAATTGTATATGACAAAATTTTACCTACTATTGTAAAATCTGAGATTTGTATTTACTTTAACTATTCTTAATCACTTTTTGATTTATGGAAAACGATAGTTAATACGAGACTATCTTCTTTCAATGGAAATTCCTAAATAAATTTTCTTTCTATAAGTATCAGATTAACACAGAATATGCATTTTACACATTCTCTTTCTGTAATATAAAGCTTTATATAAATTATATTTATGCATTAATCGGGCATTAACTCCATAGTGGGTTTATTTATATATTGTTTTAAAGCAGAAATAAGAATAAATATATAAATTGTGACATGCAGATTTCTAGTACGTCTCTATCAACAACGGGTGAATCAAAATGACAAAACATGACAAGTATAAAATTAAGATCTATGCATAAAGCAATAAATTATTATTTTACCTTTACACTTTTATTTTACTTTGGATTCAAAGTTACAAAACCGCACAAAATCTTAACCTAAATTAATAAACACAAATATAAAAATATAATATTTTTTCTCAGTCTAAGCAATGCTTATAAAAAAGAGACACAAGTCTAATGTTCTTACAACAACCGACACACACCACTTTAACTTAATAATAATTATACTGAAGGCGTAGGGAAGTGACGACGCCATCGCCCGCTGGTAGGGCATTTAATGCCTCATCAGTGCAGCCAGTCTCCCTCAGGTCAGCTTGTGGCGAGCTGTCGTCGGTGAGGTTGCGTGACCGAGGGTACCGATGTGCTTCAGGGTATGCCACTCGCCTCTGCCTTGCCTTGGCCGGCCGTACAGAGTGGAGTCGCAAAGAGCAGATGCTCGAAGGGTGGAAGTGTAATAATCTCATAACACCGACGGCGTCTCGATCGCTGTCGTATACACACCTCTCTACACCCTTAACCGTTCACACCAATGTTGCTCTCTTCGCACCAATATTGGTCTGCTTTTTTTGGAGGACCCATTTAGTGAGCGGCCACATGGCATATTTAAATCAATTTGGAGGCTTTGAATTGTGGCTTCGAAATGCAATAGTACACAAACGTTTTTGGATTTGTGTCCCCGCGCACGCCTTATAAAGGACCGTGTCTTATCGTTAAACACACGTGATATAAGCGACAATTATACAGATTTTTTATATGTCTACTTATTATTTTTTTTATAAAATATAATAATAACATTGAATGTTATAATTTATGTAGTTTTAAGAAAATAAAGAAAATCTTGATGTAATATAACATCAGATTGCCTCCAGATCGTGCAGAAACGCTGGAATGAAAATCGACCCGAAGGTAATATGGATAATGGAGGCATACTGGCATGGAATCGTGCCATTATCGTATAGTGCACCTTATCGACTGCTGCAAAGTGTTAGAACTATACGTGAAATAGTTGTATCCGCTTAATATAATAAAAGTCACATCGAAGCAATGCGCAATATATTATAATAAGTGGCATACTTAGTAAGTGTTACTTTCGACAAAGAAATGAGTCTCACAAAGCTTTAGAATCCGCATATTGGTACGCATATCGCACCGTAATATAATAACCATTTAGGTAGAGTGTACTGACTCAATAGATGCTTAAATAATTTCCAGACGACACTTTACATAATAACTAGTGGAGCTATGAAGCAACATTTTTAATCCTTTAACACATGAAGAAAAAGAGATTAAAAGTAACAACTAAACTACGTTTTACTATAGTTTTACGACTTATTGAAACTGAGTAGCTACTGAGTAAAAGTAAAAAATTTCCATTCATCTATAAGTTTTAATATTAAATCTCTGCTCTAATTACTTTGTTAATTATATTTAGTTATATTTGAAAAACTAAGGAAATATTTTATCAAGTATATTAGTAATCTATACTAATATATAAAGCTGAAGAGTTTGTTTGTTTGTTTGTTTGAACGCGCTAATCTCCGAAACTACTGGTGCGATTTGAATAATTCTTTTTTTGTTGGATAGTCCATTTATCGAGGAAGGCTATAGGCTAAATAACATTACGCTATGACCAATAGGAGCAAAGACAGAGCGGTAAATGTGTAAAAAACGGGGAAAATTATTCATTTTTGAAGGCTTTCTTTGCGTGCGCTGCGAAAACGGTTCAAGATACACAAAAAATATGTATGAAAGAATTATTCCTCTATACATGATCTAAAAAAAAGTCCGCGACGGCATATGTCTATCTTTTAAGGTTTAGTCACAATGACCGTTTTTATGGTACCAAATTTGGATATGTCGCGTTGTCAAGATCGGGTAACAGCTGAGGTGCGCAAAATAACTATTCCACGCGGACGAAGTCGCGGGCACAGCTAGTATTTTATATTATACGCGGAATAGGAACTTGATATCTCCATTAATAAATCCTGTATTCAGCATATCGTTTGATAAACGTCATTTCACATTTGTCAACTAAACAGCTAAGCTTAATATTTTTATAGGAAAGTGCTTGTTCTAAGTTATATTTGAATTGGCGCAAACAGCGCATATTAGCCGAGCCATCTGATTCTATCAAACGCTTTGCGGCTGATCAATATCAGCTAGTCAGTTGTTTCATTGAAGCGTATATTTACTAGCTTTCTGCCCGCGGCTTCGCCTGCGTGGATTTCGGGATTGGGTCTATAGAGGGTTAAGGGTCATAGCTTTTGCCCACGGCTACATATGCGCGGAAGTCGGTTTATGGCGCGAAGGTTTTATCGCGCTTCCCGTGGAACTATCCTTTTCTCCGATATGAAAAATACCGCAATACCTTGCTCAAGAATCACTCTATCTATTAATGAAAACCTGTGCAGTAGTTTTTGAGCGAAGCCTTTATTGCGCATCCCGTGGGATCTGTCGATTTTTCCACGATAAAAAGTAGCCTATGTTACTCGGGGATAATGTAGCTTTCCAAAGGTGAAAGAATTTTTCGGAACCTATTCATTACAAACAAACAAACAAATTTTTCCTCTTTATAATATTAGTATAGACAATGTATCTGGAAATCAAATATGAAAATCACGAAATTTTTGAATTAGCGGAGTTATTTACACACAATCATTATGGGTCCGTAAATAAGTTCTAATTAGAGAAGATAATGTTACAAATTGCTGTTATTTAATCATTAGTGTAGACATAACAGCATTTACACAAGTTAAATATCATTATCAATGCATAAACATTTAAAGTATGTATAAAATAAAAATTGCCACAATGAAACAATAGGTAAAACATATTTAAACGACCAAATTCATAAGACCTGTCTCAAGGCCAATAGTAAAATCTGACATGTCGCAACGTTAACACTTTAAATAACACATTATATTCCATTGCATTAACTGTTTGTAATTAAATCACGAAAACCATTCTATTCTGCTATTTATGATCGATAGATAATATAATAATAATTTCAAAATTTAAAAAGATTTTGCAAACTAACTCCACGCTACAAATTGCAATAGCATGTATTAATATGCCAATATGTATTAACTAAGTTATATGCCAATGATAAATAAAACTTAATGAATACAAGGCTTTTACAGTGATACTGCTCGTGCATAAACAAAAAGGATAATGGAATCCTGTGCAATACTAAGAAGTTGTAAAATGAATTGACGAAACAGTCCCTCACAGAGATAATTTCAACAGCCGCGCCGATTTTAGCAGCAAAACCAATTTTCACAGTAGTAAGTATGTAACATGCATGTACAATATTGTACACTAAAAGTAATGTTTAGTTGTAGTTGACTGATTTTATATATTATTATGCATGTTAGATTACAGATATGCTGTGAATTTCACAGCAACTTCTCGTACTATTGCCTTCTGTAAACATTTATTATTGGAAAGCTAGAAATTATTGTACTGGCTGACCCGACAAAATATTTACAGCGGCAGCATTATATAATAGTAAGCTATTCTGAAATCAAACAAAGAAAACGAAACCATTGTAATAGGAATGTTTATACAGAAATATAAACGGCAATGATATGTAAAATTAACTTAACAGCTAAGTAGACAGCAGACGAAAGTCTGCAGATCCGACGGAGAGAGTTCGGTGAAATAAATACCGCAGTCTTACCTATTACTACCTCAAAATAGCAGTGTTCGCATTGTCGTGTTCCAGTGCGAAGAATAAATTAGGCAGTGTAATTATTAGGCACTGACATTATATCTTACGTCACATGCTGGCAACATACACTGTTTTTATGAGGATGTGCTATAGGCGATTGTAACCACTACATCTGATAGACAGCCTGCCATTGTATTACTCATATATAAAATATATCAATAGATCAGTAATTATCATGATTTTAATAGCTCTATGTGAAGGGAAAATATGGATTGATTTTTGTATTTGGTACATCACTATACTCGTAAGAAATAATAAACCTAATAAGAGCAATAATAAACTTAATAGCAAAATGAAGCTGTAGAGTATTAACAAACAAAATAATACAATTTATCTACATCCACTCATACAATGCGGAGGGCTTAATCAAATGTAAACACTCTATTACCGCAGTAATTATCTATCCAAATGAAACGTAACAAAGAGCTTGTGTTTTGAACTTTAGTAACACACGTATTTAAATAATTTTTATGATTCGGGCAGCTCATGGTGTGCTATGAGAATTTAATTAGGCTTAACAAACGAAACAATAAAAAAATATTTATTATTAAGAACTAACGATCCCGGCAATCTTCGTACCCACCAACAACAGTCACTGAATAGATGTGAGATGTCAACTGAGGAAGACGGCATATTGCGAGATATATGTGTATATAATGCGATTTAAAAAAATGTGGTTAATTTATTTGCAATTTTCTTTTATCCTGAGATTAATAAAAAACCAAATATTAATAGTATTACTATTGACAATATAAGAACGTCACAACTATTCAGAACATTTAAAGAGAAAGTGTCTATCATCCATCTGGGGTCAAATCACAACGGTGCGGTGACCGCGAGATCTTCTAATACGCTACCAAACTTTTTAACAATATTTGTACAGTAATGCACAAACGTTACAATCTCGCTTTATTATAACTGAAACTGTAATCTTTCTTGCATTGTAAATATGTGTTTAGATATTCATCTATATCGAATATAAATCATTATTTTCTCAAATAAACACAACATATACAAAATAATAATATAGATTATTGAGACGGCGACAGCATCTGAAACTTAATCTTATATTGCATTTCATTCGCTTAGTGAGGCATTGAGAAAAATACAAACTGTGTCTGCTGTAACTTAGCAATTAACGTATTTATTTAAAAAAGGACGCGATTTAGGCGTTGCATGAAGATCCACACATATAACGCATACACACTACTTTAACATACAAATATGTATATTTGTGCACACACAGACGCAAATAGATGCCAATAATAGTTTGAATGAAGCTACTACTGGCCAACCAAGGTAGATTAAATGGGAGTTTACAGTTTTTAAGTGGTGATAATTAAAAAATGGCTGATAAGACCAAGCAAAGTGTTCGTAGTAATTATAATTTAAAATATTCCTCAACATTCAACTACTTATAGTTATAAGCATTTAGAATTAATAGTGGTGGTTTAAATTTGAGTGGATTATGTAGGAAAAAGATTATGTAGAAAAAATATGTGGTTAGTAGAACGGTTTAGCATTGGAAATCTATTTTACAAAATCAGTACAAACGTTTTGCTATGCATTTTAAAGAAAATCCGTTTTAATGGAATCAAATATCATTTACTACCTTTAACCGTGAGGCGTAATATTTCAGATATTTTATTTTTTGTGAAATTGATTAGGGGGTTGGTTGGTTGTCCGCAGCTTCTAGAGAAAATTTCATTTAATGTCCCAATGCGCATGAGACGTAATAATTTATATAATCTTTTTAATGTGCCCTTTGCGAACACTAACTATAGACGTAATAGCTATTTCATTAGAGTGATTAATCTTATAAATAGTATAAGTGGCGATGTCGACATATTTCGTGATAGTTTAAAAAAGATAAAAAATGCACTGATACCGATTCTGTCTGCAATTTCTCAGATACCGAATTGATTCGATTGGTTTAATTTGTGATTATTTTGTATTGTCCTCGTTGTTGTTGATAGATAATAAGTAGTACATGTGGTAGCTTATTATTAGCTTGTAGCTTCTTATTTTTATTACTACAATGTTATTGCAAGCTGTTAGCTACCCAAATAAAATAAAATAAAATTAAAAATAAAAAAATATAAAATAAACAGAAATATGTGTTGCTCGTTTAAGATAATCTTCTTGAAAAATACCATTTGGTTGTAATAATCGAAACGAAATCGATCGTAAGTTACGTGTGATGACTTATGGCGGTAACGGTATAAGGTCAAAGGTCACAACACGCTTAATCAGTACAAATACCATTCACACTCCCTTGGGCAGTTCAAGTATGAATGATGCCTTAACCTGATAAGACTCTCAGCTCTCAAAACTGTTAAACCATTCTAATTAAGAATAGGCTTTATACAAGGTAAGGTAGGAATTTATAAGAGTTTCCTATGTCGCTTCAGACTGCACGGAGGAAGCGGACGCAACGCAGCCTATCAAATGATAAAGACTGCTCAATGAAAAGCGTTATACTATACAAATTAATGAAATATATAATAAAAGAAATAATTCGGTGTATATGTGTACACAGATCTCAGTGGCGTACACTCGAAGAGGCCTATGTCCAGCAGTGGACGAAGAGGGGCTGATGATGATGATGATGATGATATGTGTATAAATATATACAACACAATATCCGCTATATGCAGTTTATACGCTTACTTTCTTCTAGTAAGGTCTTCTACACTATACAACTACACTAAACAGACGGGTGCACAATATGCGATCACTGTTATTTGCGAATTTGTATGTGTAGTCAAGATAAATGATTAAGGATAAAAATATGCTTATGTTATATATGTATTTAACATGTTTGCAAATTCATGTTTGATCTTTGAGTTCTGATGCTTAGTATAGTTAACAGTTAATGAAATAAATTAAATAGCCCATATATGGGGTTCAATATATGGGGTTCAATATTGTGTAAATTGAATAATTAAAGAACTCAACGATTTGAGATCACCCCGCTACAGGTTTTCATGATTTTGAGAATTCAACTTTTTAAGATATCGATTTAAGCGACCGAAAGGATTTAAAATTAAATTTAAAGTGTAAGAGTACTATTATCAGTTATTTTGAAAGCCTGTAAACTTCCATGATTGGGTAGACGACAATTTTTTAAATTAAATATATAATAAGAGTACTCTTTTAAGTGAGAAATATTGTAGAACCAACAGTACACCTGCACCTATTACTTTTGAAGATACATCGACATGTTTGCGGCGCTCTCGCGGGTCGCTCAAAAACGCTCCATACTAAAAACACTGCAATCGTGACGTCATAACTCAGTAAACTCGTCAAATTTGTATGAGCGTATAAACAAATTTTAAAATAACTTTGTTATTTGTACGTTTATAGGTATACTTTCTATATAAAAAAAATGTTACATTTAATGTGAGAATGTTAGTAATGTGTTCGTTTCATTAGACTTATGTAAATAATAATTGCTCATTTTTTAGAAATCTAAAAACAATATAAATTAATAATTAAACTGAAATTTATATATTGACATACTTTCATAAGATATAAATTGCTCAAATCAGATAATTATAGTATTAAAACAGCCATAATCATTTGTAGTCGTCTACCCTATTGTATTTAAAATACGCATATGGTGCTAACGGTTTGCAAACAGCCGTGCCACGAGCTTTCGTACTCGCGCGCATACCGCGAGAGGTGACGCATGCCGCTATTTCCAGTGCACGCTTGGGGTGCACCCACCACTGCACTTGCTCACTTGAGTTGCTCATTATGATGACACACATGACACGCAAAAATAAAACAAGTCGACCACTCAAATTACAATTGAATGCTTAAATAATACTTTTTATGGGTTGTAGTTTTGTAGTTGATCAAATAACTATGTAATAAATTAGTATAGATACGTTAACTGGATAGATTTTAGGAATTGAGTACAGAGATAAAATAGAAAATAATGTGGAAGTGCAAATACAATGCGCACCATAACTAGTCTCCATAATTAACTTTCTTTTTCTCATATTTACACTGTCCTTTCTATTTTATCGCATACTAAACTGCTACAAGCGTTCATCTACGTTTACTATATGTACAAAAAGTGAGCTTCAAAAAGATTAAAGTCCTGAAATTACTCTGCAGCTTAACTCAATGAAAATATTCAATTTTTTCTCCCGATTTTGAGTTTTATTGCTCTCTTGAAGCAATCTTGGTAATTTTCCCCGTTTTAATATTCAAAGCACTCACCAGGTGTTAGAGCGCTAACCACTCCATGTAATAACTTAAGCTTCCATTAGTGAAGGAAGACTTTTGCGATAAAATTGACGATGCAAAAGAACCGAGGGCATATTAACTGTTCTGCTTTCGTTATTACTTGTGTTTTTTACTTCAAGAAATCACAGTATTTTCTTTAAAATTTATCTGATCACTCCTTAAATTCTAAATAATAAGGTATGTATATAACATAGTGCTATCGCTCACGCAAAGATACTCAATATAAGGAGATCATGATCTGGATGAATGACATTACTTATCAGTTAAGAAAGAGAAAATATAGTTTTTATCGTTAGTAAAAGAATAATAACATAACTTTTCTGTATAATATCTCATAGACTCAAAAGCGTGTTCGTAAACATATAGTGTTCGTAAACATTTATAAACTGTTATTCAAGTTTTATATGTATATATTCTATACCTATATTTACGCTGCCACAAGCGAAAGTAAAGAAAACAACGCTAATGGACTCATAAATATCTAGACAGCTTTAGCACTAGGGTTGCAATAGCATTTTTGAGTGCTACTTAAAGTGCTTTGACTTAAACCCCATTAGCTAGAAAGGAGGAAAAAATAAAATCTTCCTTTGGTACCTGCCTTAGCGAAGTGATAGCATATTGATCAGAAAAATCATTCTTAAAAATGTACCGTTCATTTGAGCGCCTATTTCACGTTCTGCCGATTTCAATTGACTTGTTAAGGAAAGTAACGCTTTGGACATTTCGGGAGTCTGCAGGTAAATAAGTTTCATTAAATTATCGTCGATTTCATTCGTGTCCAATATTTGTCAATTTTAAATCCTGTCTCATTTGTTAATTAAGATCCTCCCAACGATTTAACACTTTCACTGTTATAGATGTGATATACATATATGTTAGTGCAAATTAAACATGTAATGATGGTGATATATGGTAGAGATATATGATGTTTATGGAAATGCAATTTTGTACATAACGCACGCAGTAGAGAAGTGCATTACAAATAAATGCCCCATTAGTGCAGCCAGTACCCCTCAGTACAGTTTGTGACTAGAGTCACAAGAGCAGTTGTTTGAGAGGTGGTAGTGAAATAATATCATAATACCGGCTGCATACCTTTTACCCCCTTAGCCTTTTACCTGCTTTACCCGCTTAGTCGTTCAGACCCATATTGCCCCCTTCGCACCTATATTGGTCTGCCTTTTTAAGGAGCTACGATTCCACTAACTGCTATATTTAAGTAAATATAGCAGTGGAAGTCCATTAGGAGACGTTGATGAGGCAGGTGACCGAAAGCTCTTTTCCATTGCCAGTTTTCATTATCTCAAAAATCGAAATGTAATAAAACGTATTGACCAAAAATTATAAAAATTCTTGAACATCTAAATGGGCATAATGCAGATAGAGATTAGACCCAGTTGGTAGATCCCACGCACACTTTCATTAAATTTGCTTAAATGGTCTCTACGTGTTGGAACTATATCCCTCCGCACGTCTTGTAAAGGGCCGCATCTTATAAATATGCATGATAAAATGTAAATCTGTAATTAAAATAGTTATACATCGTAGTTTCAGCCATTTTACTCAGTGCGGTGATTCAGATAATCTTCAGAGCCTGAAAATCTTCAGAATGTGTGTTTTTGTCAGTTTGTACAAAACTTTAGTACGACAAAGACAAAACATAAATATAAAATGCAGATATAAACTATCCACTTATATTGCTATACTAATACATGTCTAAACTCTTAAAAACGTAAAAATAATTAAAATAATAGTAAACCTGTAATTAAAATAGTTTTTATATTCCAGCTTTACACATTTTACTGAGTGTCAATGAATCAAACAATCAAGAATGTTTACAGTAGGTGAATAAAACGAACATCGGCAATTACTTAGCTTATACTCAGAATAACGATTCGCAAAGAAGATTAATTTTAGAACGTGAAGGATTAGCAAATCATGAGTAATTAGATGTGTAACTGGACTGAAAATTGTGATTTCACTTCATATGCAATGTGTAATTGGTTTATTTGTCTTTGGAAACAATGAATCAATATCTGACTAAATATCTGACTATAAAAATAATCATACATACATATATACATATATGTCACGCCTTGTTCCCAATGGGGTAGGCAGAGACCACCTCTCTCCACTTGCTACGATCCTGGCACACTTCTCTTGCTTCCTCCACTTTCATGAGCGTCTTCATGCATGCTCGTCGGTTGCGAGTTCTCTTGACCCGGCCTTTCTTTAGGACATCTTCGATTTGATCGAGAATGTCCGCCTAGGTCGACCTGCACCGATACGTCCTATCATTCTTACCTTGTGTATCTCTTTCGTTAATCTTCCTTCATTCATTCTTTCAACATGGCCGAACCATCTAAGCATCCCTTTCTCTATCTTTGTCACTACATCTTCAACTACGCCGCATCGCTCCCTTATCACACTGTTCCTGACTTTGTCCTTCAGATTCACTCCAATTATACTTCTCAAGCTTCTCATCTCCACAGCATTAATCCTACTTTCATGTTTCTTCTGCCACACCCAACATTCACTACCATACATCAATGTGGGGATCAACACGCCTCCATGCACCGCCAGTCGTGCTCTTTGTGATACGTTCTGGCTATTTATGAAGTTATGAAGTTTTATTTTTTTTACTTCATAAAAATAATATTCTGATTCTTTATTTGTTTTAAATACGTTTTGATTACATAATAATGTGATTGCATTCTAGCGTTTTAATCCCTTCAAAGGGTATAAATATATAGCATAAATACTCTTGATTCGTAAATATGAATTTAAAAAATAACGGTTCCTTTTTAATAAAATCAGACCTAAGTGAAAAAATAATGACAAGAAAAAAGGTTATGATAGATAGATATATTAAATTCAAAGAGGCCGACAGTATTTTATGCTCAATTTCTTAACCTCAATTGAAGTATTTTATCAAACCGAAAAAAGGAAAGTATGTTTTATTTTAAATTTTACCGTCATAGATCGTTAGTAGGTATATTATCCACCCTATCTTACTTTCCTACAGACATAAAATCAAAATGTAAATGTGTACGTAAAAAATCATAATTTCGACATATTTTATTTTCTATTAATTTTCAAGTTTGTAAAGACTTAGTGAGTCTAATAAAATAAAAGTAGTTTGTTTTCATTACGCATGCCGGCATGATGCAAGATGCCATATCCACCTTTCACCTCTGAAAAATAGAAGCGCGCGCTAACGCAAATAGACACTGAATGAAGTCATGTAGCGGACAGTTTTATAGGCATGTTCTGAATTCATCTATTTTAGCACTGGGCCAAAGCTGATTCGCCTAGGCAAGGCTGTGATGTCATGGTGACAACCATAATGTGATAGCACGACAATTTATTAAATATTTTATATTTGAGTGTCCCGATGAGGGGTTTAAAATACAGATGAAATACTGTGTATTTCATCTCGAGTTCCTCGTCAGCCCTGACTCTAGCAGGTTCCACTAGATTTTACGCTTCAATTTGGCAGACACATTATGAAATTGTCGAAGAGATTTAGTTCTGCAGCCTACGCTATATGGATAATTTATCAGCTGACTGTAATACAGTGGAAATTGTATACTTTGCTTATTTTTTTTTCGCCATTTTGCTGTGAGGAAATGCTACCAATAATTAAATTAAATTAATTTTATGGTACAGAATAGGACTATTCAATAATTTACTATTCGATGATTTCGTTAATTTACAAACAGCCAAAACAAGTGACTTTTTAAAGAGAAATCTATCACAGTTGCGTCACAATTAATATTTACTCGAATTCAGCATTAGGTAAAATAAAATATAACCAACTACCAGATTTCAAAACAAATTATATTTTTTGACCCCTACGTTTCTGTAATAAAATCTGTACAAATATTCAGAAGCTTACTTTAAACAAATTTACAGCTTAATTGAAAAATGTGTTCTGTATTGTCTTATTATGTGACAAATAAAACTACTTGAATTTGATATTGCACTTCTGTATCTCATATGGGCAACTGTTTTAATTAGTTCGACAGGCACTTCATATTACTGAAGATAAATTATTTACTAATTTCAAATATAATTAATTATTAATTAATAAAAGATAGGCTACCAAATTAGATTTTCCGACTTTATTGCATTTTTGGGCACAACAAGACCAAACCACGGCCTTTTCAATTAGACGATCAGTCAATTTTTTTTTATAAATATTGTGTATTTTGTTTGTTCTAATTTTCTCGCAAAATGTATCTAAATGAAACTAGGTGCAGATAGCTCAGGAATTACTCGAGAAGAAAATTTCTACTTTTAACGAGACAGGCAATCCGGGCTGGGATAATGCCTCGCTTTAGCTATGGAACGAAAGTCCGCATAAATTGGTATCATTGCAAAATGTAGTCGGTGCTCGATACAGCCAGTTATCTAGCTGGGATGCCCGATGCTCGATGCCCGTTAGAATGCTAAAGGCAGTGCATGTGAGTTGTTTGTTAGTGGCACACGTAGCTAGACTGAACACAACGTAAGTCGATAGGTACCTTACAGCGCCATGGCGTAAGGCATTGAGAAAACATGACAGTCGCTTGTAAGTGAGAAGAGTATGCAGATATGTAGATTTTGAGTGCTGTATAGAATAGCTGGATTTACTCAGATCTGATCTGGTCCTGGGAGCTTATCAACCTTTTAGTTTTCAATGCAAGAGGTGGCAGTAGTCTGCCCTGGCGGTCGAAGTCCGCATATATCCCTCTTACTATAAATGTACATTTGAAAATATAACATAACAATAACGGCAAATTCTCACATCGTCAGAATTGCAAAATGTTTGGATCCGTATATGCCTCATTCGAGAAATGATAGATTTGCAAAAGTACGATTTGTAAAATCTACAGTTTCAAAATGTCAATAACGCCAAAATGACAGCCTCAAAATATAAATGTTTTGTTTTTTTTTATAAATATTGGGACATGGACCATAAGCGTCGATAAACGCGTTATCCGAAGATTCGAGGTCGATCGAGCCATTTATCAATGGGTTTCTAGTTCTTAGAATTTCATATGTACATTTATCTGATGCTCCTACTGTGACAGAAAACATCATGAGTCAATCTCCATACACATCCGAATTTCAAAGGTGTATGAAATAAATCAATCCGCACCGAACAACAGTGTTTGACTTAGGCCTAATCGCTCGAGGATGGGAAGGTAAGTATAGGAAAACTGTGATGATGATGATGACTACAGGCGACTACAGCCACTTACTCAGGTGGGCTGTCTGCTTGTTCGTCAATATAGTTATTTATCATTTTAACTAAGAAAATCTCACTGCCGGACAACCTGCCTTAAGGTTCTCCACACTAATTATTACTGTGCTCCATATATGTTTTTATTCAGACACCGTAATATTTCCCACAGGAACAGGAAATTGCTAGTGTTACCATACATTTTCTTGTGAGAATTTCATACGTAAAATATACCGAATGTAGTATTACTTGTATATATATTACGTATATATTACGACGTAACGTAATTAAACCACTTCATAATCATGTTAACATTTTTTTCTATGCAGCTAGCTAGAATTCTGATTAAAACGTTATTAAACAAAAGTGCACTGTCCACTTTTTTCTCTTTTCTGACATTTTCAATATTGACTTTGTTAGAATGTTAGTTGAATAAGTCAGTAATTTTACTCAATCATGATTTTACAATTATAATATTTTGTTTTCGATAACAGCTCCTGAAAAATTTGTACTTCCTACGTAATTTAATAATTCAATAGTTTTCTTTATACATTCGACTTCTATGACATTACGAATCTTTAGACGTTTTTCAGCAATAAATGAAGAAATTGACACAATTTCTAAAGTATATATTTAGATGATTGAAATTCTATAGACCGTTTGATCGCAAAGAACGAAATCCAAGCTTCTGAGACTATATCTAATTATAAATATGTGGCCATAGTTTTCACTGTCGTCACGAATCGAATGGAAAAGCAGCCAAAGTGGGTGACGATAATATCGCATAATGTTTACAGCGATGACTAAACATCGCGTTGTTCATGTTAATTGCCAAGATACCAACCAAATTTGTCATTTGGATTATTACATTGTATAAAAGTTTAAAACAAACTTATGATAGGGATAAAAATTAGAATGTCCTTGTCACTTATGAATTTGAATTACTAATTACCAACTTTAGTGGCTTCTGATTGATTGGCTTCTGAGTGACTTTTAATTAACCTATTTCACAAAAAGTAATATAATCCTATATTATTATAACAATAATGACTGTTACCTAATAAACAAAAGTAATGTTGAATTGTTATAATGTAAGAAATGTCATAAATTTTATTGTAATTTTAATTGTATTACTTAAAAAAATGTGTGTACGATTTTGGCGATTTCTAATCTTCATAGTAAATATTATTGTGGCCAAACATACACATAATATAGTTACATACACATATAAAATATAGTTATAATAATGTATCAAATATTTTATAATGTTTAAATATGTATGTGCTTCTTTATTTTAATGTGAACATAATGTTTATAGCAGTACCTACAGAAAAGTTAATTACAATGACATTGTTTTTAACACTTTTTTAGACTCATACCTAACACAGTCGCGACATGTGAGATACCTTCAGAGAATCTTTAATCATTCAATCTCTAAACTATTAATCATTCAATTCAAAATAAGACTGGTAGATATAAAGCAAATAAAAAGAATATCTTAGTTTAACAATAATTAAAATTAGCAACAACTCAATAAAGGTACATGTTGATGCCCTTTCATAGTACGCCCATTCCAGCAATTATGTTAGAATATCATAACTCTAAATACAGGCTGTTATTTACAGACCATATTTTGATTTGAAAGCACGTTATCGGGAAATATTACTTTGTAATATTTGTTCATAATGTATAATGACTGTTTTAAGAGCAATGTTGCAAGAACGTGACGGCCAGTTTGTATGAGTCAATTAGTACGTGTTTAATTTTTAAGCGGTAGTTGGCCACTGCGTACTTTTTGGTATTCCAATATATTATATTATATTATTGGCATTATATTATTGGCATATTATACTAAAAATATTATGCCAATGAATCGTTTATTCATAATAGATAACATGTATTTTTAAAAAATAAAAGTAACCTAATTATTTTTACGTATGAATAGTTGAATATGAAACTATAAATCTTTGAAATAGTTAAAATCTTTAATTTACCAAATTCATGTCATTTTCCGCCTCGCTTCTCTAACCGCAACTAAAATTTTCTTACGTTGCAATTCAAAATAGTTGATGTTCTATCCGCAAAATTTTGTCTGTAAACACTATATAACCGAAATTCTGCTTGTACTCAAACTGTGCATATCAAAATTCTATAAATAAATGTCCAGATTTTATATTAGTTTCTCGGGGACAAAAAGCTGCTTATGAACCGACATCGCCATTTTGCAGCTCGAAAACTTTGCACTTTGAGAGCTATTCAAACCGTCATACTTCAAGAATGTTTGAATAGAGAGTCTGCATCTTTATTACGAAGTATCTCTTTGATCGGTTTGCCTTTAGGTTGGCGGTTTGTGAAACCGCTGCAATGAGATGCAAGAACCTATGTTGGAAAATTTTTCACGTAGATTGCGGAATTCAGCAATTTCTGGTATCGATATTAGCTCATTTTATTTCAGTTTTTTTTTTGTTTCTACTGTAAGTTTGAAATAGGGAAATGAAAATATCTTATATATAAAAATGAATCGCAAAATGTGTTAGTAAGCGCATAACTCAACAACGCATGGACCAATTTTGCCAATTAATTTTTTAAATGTTCGTTGAAGTTCCATGATGATTTTTACGGAGAAAAATTGGAATAATTATCGGAAAAACCCTAAAATAGCCGTTTTTTTTGTTTTTGTGTAAAGTTCATATTGCAAGCACTCACTATTGTCTAAGCAATGTAGGTGTGTTCCTAACATCAAGAGTCAATTTGCGCTTTATTAACGTTATATACAGTTGAAATTCAATCATATCTATCAAAACAGTGTGCGTGTGTGCGTTGGAGCTTGGAGGATTTAATGTCACGTTCCAAAATTAAATAGTCACAATATGTAATAGTTAATTTGGACCTTTATTGCAATTAATTATTTTTTATTGACAACGCCCTACCACCAGGGTGGCAGTTCTGTACAGCAGAATTTTTTGCACAGCCTATAAAATAAGTAAGAACAAAAAACTGCCACTTCACAAATCTTTATGACAGGACGAAGTCTGTCGGGTCCGCTAGTAATAAATAAATACATATTCCATTGAACAAAATGTATTGAATTGTATTAACATATTTTAAAGAAAGTTGTCACTTGCTTGTAAATATTTATAGTCTAGACTAAGATTAAGATTTTGGTAAAAATCTTGTTAGTATTACGGTACTCTATCGCAAAGATTCGTGATTGCAAAAGATGTTGGTGTTTCAAGAAAAAATCACTATCTGTTGTCTTGTATCTAGACAAGTTTTGTATCATTTTGGTTTCAAATTTCTAAATCAACGATGGGACATTCCCGAAAATATGGTAGTATTATTGTATGTTTGTACAAATACATAATTATCGTCAGAAAATAGGAAATCTATTCAAATGTTAGTGGTATTTATCCGTTAAGCTATTTTCACTAGTTATTCCTCCCCAAGGATCTCCAGACTGGTCGGCCCTGCGCTACCAGACTCTAGCGCCTTCCTGCGATCTTGTAGGAGGTCTACCAACACTGCACTATCCGGTATATGCATGCCACTCGAAAACCAACGACTGTTACCGGCCGTCGTCCTGCGAGCAACGATTCCTGCCCACTGTCTATGTATAGGTCTATGTAAGTAAGTTTAGGCTGTGTAGGTGACCCTGATTCTTCTGCGGATTTCATAAATTCTAATACGATCACGCACAGAACTCCATTGAACTTTGGATAACTTTGGACATTCTTATAAGGCCCATAGTGAATAGTCAAATTTCGGTTTCATACGTCATCCCTGGCAACACACGTGAATCAAAGTCTTTAGTCTTGAGGCACTCTGTTAGCTATGCCTAGTCACTATCTAGGTATAATTGATGCAAGAAAAAATAAAATTTAACGTAACCAACCATTTTAATCCCGCGAACTTTATTTATAGGCAATAAAGAGCATTTTAACTTACACAAGTTTCCTCCACATATTGATTACATAAAATTTCTATTCATGCTACAGCCTATAGTTTTCATAATCTTTGAATATTAGTGAGACTATTTCTCAACACAAGATGTTATTCTCATGGATTTCATACACAATTTAGGTATATTTTTAGAAGCTGCTAGCATCGGGCTAATACTTGTTATTCATCTAGCATTCTAAATATAATCGAGTCATATTTTTGGCACTGCGAATATCGATCGACTAATAATAACTAGTTGTATTATTTATGGAACTGTAATATCTACAGAAAGCAATAAAACGATCCATATGCTTTTTTAGATTTTATATTAGTTAGGTACGTATTGATTTCACTTGAAATAAGATAAATAATACTTTAAGCCGCTTTTCACTATGAGATATAATGGATATTATAACTAGCAACTGCCCTTCATGCTGAGGAATGTACCTTTTATCGCGTGTTTTGATGTTCGAATTACTCTCCGGTATTTCACGCAGTCTATCCATATCTTCTTCAGTTTTCTTCTAATTTATTATTTCTAATGTTGTCCATTTTGGACACACTTTTCATAAATCGCAAGATTCATGTCTCCACCACATGCACTCTTCTTTTTCAGATGTTTCTACAGGAAAAATATATTTTCCCGTGATATTTCCATGTTGTATGCCATGTTGTACCGAACTTTTGAACTTTGTGCTATACCAAACACTCAAACTCACAAACTATGTCTCTTTATAATACAGATATTAGTATAGATATACTACGCAATAAGCTGTTAATTGTTCTGATCTACACATTATACTACAATTATTAAATTCATTAGTTATAAAAAAAGGAATTTTATAAACCCTTTTTAATTAATGTTTACGTAACTATTAATATTATGAATCGTTTAAAATGCTGTCATTTGTCACATGCGTTTAAAAATAATTGTAATAACTATTTACACACAATATACAAATCAATCAAATGGTTACCAGAATATTTGATTTTGAGGAAATATTGAATTGGGTAAAGGTACAACGTCTAAAAACCAAATCTTACAGACATTAATACTAATCAATAAATGTTCGCATGGTGTATCCATGTTGCACGACATTTTTTTTTTTTTTTTTTTTTTTTTATGTAATAAGAGGCAAACGAGCAAGACGGGTCACCTGATGGTAAGTGATTCACCGCCGCCCACGTCACCAGCGACGCCAGTGCGTTGCCTACCCTTCAGGTAAGAGTATGCTCTTTTCTTGAATAACCCAATGTCGCAGTTGTTGGGGAAGACAGCTGATGGCAACGAGTTCCAGATATTCACTGTGCGTGGCAGAAAACTTTTTTTATACATGTCATATTATTATTGTATAGTGTCTCTTTATAATATAAATATATTTGTATATATTTACTACGCAAAAATTGTTAATTGTTTTGATTCTATGAATTCTATTTGATTAATGTTCACATGACTTACAACATAGTGAACGTTATTACATGCGTTTAACATTATTGTCATTATTTTCACAAAATACAAAAATCAAACAAATGGTTAACAAAATATATAATTTTGAGCAAACATTGAATTGAGTAGGGGTACAATCTAAAAACAAACCTCACAGACATTTATTTATTCTAAATATCTTTATAACTGTTATGTAACATTTTCTATTCTTATTTGACAAACCTTGCATATTTTCTTTAAAAAATACATTTGTTTAAGTAACGCCAATCAATGAATACCCCTATCACGCAATTGCATAAAAATATACTAGTCCGTCATGAACTCCCATTCTAACCTTGCGTTATCTATCTACGAAAGTGTATGTAAATTCTCACTATAATCAATCGAGGATTATATTTCAGATGTAGCACTTAACCCAAACATACACATAATGTAAACATTTTCTAAGTACATTTTTATTATATATCTAAACTCATTAGAACATAAGTATAATCATAGTAATAGCTCTTGCTCATGAAATGAATGCGCGCACGCAGGTAGGCCTCGTCAGTCGCTAGGTGCGCGTTGAGCGCGCGGCTATTTCCACGTCTCCAGAGCTCGTGTTACACCTGGTATTATTTATAACATCGCTGGAATTATTAACTTAGCGTTGTTTTTGCGAAATAGCCAGTTTTAAATGAGAACAAATACAAAATTTTTCACACATCCTTATCAAAATTCTATTTGTAATTAATTGTTACCACCATGAATTCATGGTCAGTGTTTTAGTATTATTTATATTACCCTGATTTCGATCTTAACCTAGTTGTTGTGGACAGTTCATTTGAATTGCGCAGAACTTGAATGCTATAACTGTGTCATAGTTGATTCCTAATATAAAGAAACATCTCATAATCTAAAAATAGACAGTTTACTACAAAAGGATTGTAAACAGATGAAATAAACAAGGCAACATTAATAATATGTTATTTGTTTCATTTTTCATTAACTCTCGGAATATTATCACAGCAGTTGCACGAAATAGTAATTAGTTACACAATTACTCATGTTTTCATGGTCCTATTTTTTTCCTCACTAGAGGAGGCTGAAAATCCTCATGAATACCACCGCAACGGCAAGTATTATTGTCGTGATTATGTCGGACTCCTGGTGAATCGAGGCGGCTCGACCCAACAGATCTACCGACTAAACTCAGCCTAGACTTGGCCATAAGGGCCCTACAGCTTGAATGGATTTTTTCGCTTGTAGACAGTTTATAACGCGCGAGGCTCGCCCCTTTTTATGTTTTTTTTTAAGAGGGAAAATGCACCTTTTGCACCGTGACACCGCGCTGGCTAGGCGCGGCCGTGTGTGGGCTCTCCGGTCTGATAGGACCGGCCTACTCACTAAAACCTTCCTGAGTTCTCTAGGCCCATGCGGGGCACATGGCGGGGTGCGCTTTCGCGATTCTACTGTCCGAGAACCCCTGGACAGTCCCCAGACAGAGAGACATCACCACGGCGTGCGCGGTAGCCAGACGCGCTCGCAGCCTCGCGGTAGGGTCATTAGGCGAGCACCGCTCTTGCGTGTGCCCGCCTTCTCCTACCTATCCGTCTGCGGTGGAGAGGAGCGGCCTCGACGTCCTCCTCCCGCTCCCTCTCCGCTGCCTCCTTCTGCGAGATGACGTTCTCGCAAAAGGAGGCGACAGCCTCCCATTCCGCCTCGCCGCGAAGCATGGCCACGACCACGCTCGGCAGCGAGAGGTCGCTGCGCTGTTGTTGCCACGCCGAGCACACGGCCAGCGTGTGCTCGGACGTGTCGTCGGGAGCGCCGCAGTGGTGACACCGCGGCGTTTCCTCCCGACGTGCGACCCGGTGCAGGTAGTGACCGAAACAACCATGTCCGGTCAGTACCTGCACCATGCGGAATGAGAGGCTGCCCTGCCGGCGCCCAACCCACTCCTCCAACACCGGACGAACGGCTTCGATCGTCCGGTGGCCGGCAGCTGGGAAGGCGAGTGCCTCGCCCCACCGGTGCAGAGCCTCCCTCTGCACCCGGGCACGGACTCCCTCCACTTCTGGTGGAGCGAGCCGTTCCCCCCGCTCACGTGCCGCGACCCGATGTCGATACACAGCTGCATGGACCTGTGCATCGACATCCCGCGGCGTGTGGCCCGCTAAAACGCAGGCCGCGCCGTGGCTAACCGTGCAATAGGCTCGCATGAACCGGGTCGCGATAACCCTCTGCGGACGTCGCAAGAGCGCCACTTCGCGGGGGGAGAGGCACTCCGCCCACACCGGGGCTCCGTAGAGTGCCATCGACCGTATCACCCCGTGATACAGCCGACGGCACGCGGATCCTGGTCCTCCCACATTAGGGAGGACCCGTCCGAGTGCGGCTGCTGCGGCAATCAGCCGAGGAGCGAGGAGCACGAGGCTCGCCCCACCGAGTTTAACATGACAAATCACAGTAATTGTTTGATTCTTAAGATTTAGCTTTTTTATGAATAGATTTAGCTTTTAAATTGCGTTTAAAAAAACGATATTTAAGCTCGCTTTGGAAAACTACTTATAATAGTATATTTTGGATTTTAAGTATTTCCTTAATCATATTACTGTCAATAAGTAATAAATTACTAAATCGTAAGTAGTCTGGATAGTAAAATATCCGAGTGAACAAAATGCCACGATTGCAGAACGACCATATAGGCAAAATGTTTTAGTCGCTAAGTGATATGGTTTTTTTATAAAATGTCTAAATAAAATGAATAACTTGAAGGTTTCATCATGCCTATATATATGAAACGGAGTAATTACAACAAGCTTGAATTGAATAAAGTCGAGATTGAAAAAAGGTTATAGTATAGAAAAATTAAATAGATTTCGGTATGTGTATACAATATACCTATAGCACTTATAAAAAAAAATGTAAATTGAAATAATATCTTTACAGTTACAATTTAATTCGCGAGTGTTGTATGTTTTTTTATGTATTATTGTTAATAATTTAAGTTTTTAAATACCGACCGTTTAACAATGTAGACCCTATTTTATGGTCCTAACCCATGTAAATTGCTCACACTTATCATCTTCTACCTTAGACTGGGGCAAACCACAATTACAATTTCCAAAAAAAGGTTTTATCAACAATAGTTCCTTAATATTACAATGAATCATATAAAGGATGACAATTATAATTTAGCACGTATGTCTCCCTATTGCATAGCGCCGTGGACATACATCATCCGCGCAGCGAGTATCTGACATGAGTATGAATATGTATGCGGGAATAATAACTAGAGCGGCCATTTGTTCCCCAGAATTTAAAAGTTGATAAAACCCAGAAAATCTGACTCAAAAATTTATTCATTAAATAAGATTTGTGCAATTACTTTCGCACGTCAAAAGATGCTACGCCATTGTATTCACGATAAACCAGTGTAAAGGTGTGCTACTTATAACGTCAATGTTTTTACTTCCTCTGTCAACCTTAAATATTAATGAAGTATCATCTGCAAATAGTATTGTATCACACAAGTCGTTAATGAAGTATGGAAGGTTATTTATATAAATCAGGATAAGCAATGATCTCAATTTTAATCTCTGGGCCACAGTCATAATGATAGGTACATCAACAAACTCAGTACCATTAATGATAACCTCCTGAACCTTATTCGATAAATAAGACTCAATAAGGCTAGCCGCTACTTTTGTTGCCAGGAAATACCCTATTTTTTTGAAGTGTCAATCTGAAATTATCTTATTTAAAACCTCGAATTAACAAGCATTTTAGAACGCGCTACTATGAATTAGCGACAAAAAAGCGACACAGTCATACAGACGAACAACACTTAACCAAATGATTGTCGTATTATAAAAATATTTGAAATTTGTAATGAATAAGAAGATAATATTATATTAAATTATATATTATATTATATTCGAGTAAATAAAAAGATAAAATCTTTACACTTCATACCTACAGTTTTTGTATAAGTCGCATAATTAGGCACAGTGCCCTCCTTATAAGGAGAAAAGCGAGATTTATAGATCAAAACAATATATTTGTATGAAAAAATAACACAAACTGAAAATATGAATTGACTATTGTAAAATACAAAATATATAGTACCTCCTAATGAATGTTCCAACAATAATAACTAATGATATGTCAAAAATATAAACAAAAATCGATAAACCTTTGAATTATCTTTTTTAAATCATAATATTTTTTATCGTTAATGGATATAACAATTAATTACTTATCATTATTTCAGAAAGAATTTGATACAAGTGGAACTAAATAATGAGTATATATATTGACAACAACATATAGATTTTCGACACTTAACTATGGAAAGAAGATTCCCACCATCCCACTTTAGTGGGATGATAGTTTGTCTAATAGTGTAAAATATACTTATATAAGTAATTAAATCTCGTAAAGCATTATTTATTATGTATTACTAAACTTATATATAAAAATGAATCGCAAAATGTAAGCGCATAACTCAACAACGCCTAAACCAATTTGGCCAATTCTTTTTTTAAAATGTTCGTTGAAGTTCAAGGATTGTTTGAAACGACGGGAAAAATCGAATAATTATCAGAGAAACCTTAAAATAGTCCTTTTTTCCCATTAAAACGTTTTCTAACTAAAACGTACAGTCAATTTCAGCTTTATAGTTATTGCATAAAGTTCATATTGCAAGCACTCACTGTTGTCTAAGCAAGGGTAGGTGTGTTCCTAACATCAAAGAGTCAATTTGCGCTTTATTAACGCTATATAAAGTTGAAATTCAATCATCTATCAAAACAGTGTGCGTGTGTGCATTGGAGCACATAATCGAGCATCGTTCGAGGATTTGATGTCACATTTCAAAATTGAATAGTCACAAAATAAATTGTTCATTTGAATCTTTTTTGCAATTTAGTTAGCTATGCGATATTATCTATAAAATAAATAGGAACAAAAATCTGCCACTTTACAAATCTTTTTGACATAACGAAGTCTGTCGTGTCCGCTAGTCATCTATGAATAAGTTTCCATTTATTTGTATATTAAACAATTTGTAACAGAGTTTTCTGCTACAAACACATGCTAAAAATGTTTTCGTAACGGATGCAATTCAATTACAAAATATTCTGACAATAAAAGTTTTCAGTGCCTTCTATTTCATGCTGCACCACTAAGCTGCAAGTTAATACCATAATATAAATGAGTAAGTAGGTAGTCTTTATAAATACCAAGAGATTTAAGAAGAGTATATTTAATATTTAAGGAGATAAATTCTATGTGCTTGTTTAAAATCGGATAATCTTATAAGTACTTTCTTATTTAATCAACTTTACAATGCAAGTAAAAGCTTTTAATGGGCATTGATTGATTAATGTAAACAAATACAAATGAAATACAAATGAAATAGCTGGCTGTAGATGTCATACTCTATACTACTGCTGCGAAGAGCTAATCTAGGACTATCGATGTTTAGGATAAAAAAATAGTTAATTTGTTTGTAAGAGTATAACATTGTTTGATTAGTGCTAATATTTGTTGTACACACTTCCATATACACACCAGTAAATATTATTTCGTCCGCCATGACACATCTGTAAGAAAACATGTAAACGGGATAATTTTTCCAACTTCTATAAGGTTAAATTCTTTTATATAGAGATCCAAAAATGAACTGCACTCCCATAAACAGCAATCAACAGATAATACTATACAACAGATAGAGTTTGGGTAAACCACAAAAAAAAAGTTTTTTTTTATATAGGATAGGGCAAATAACGAGCAAACGGATCACCTGATGGTAAGCGATAACCGTTGCCCATGGACACCCCGCAACACCAGAGGAGTCTCAGATGCGTTGCCGGCCTTTAAAAGGGAATAAGGGGTGAAGGGAGGGTTGGGCCTGTCACGTAGCGGAAGGCTACTAATGTTCCCAACAACAAACAAAAATATTAAGCAAATATAACAAATATACAGTAAAAAGTAAAGAGAAAAGTAAATTACAAGTGTTCAGTCCAATAAAAGTGCTAAAAGTGAAAGTTATAAACCAAAACAGTGCAATTTAGTGTTACAACAAGATTACATAATATAAGATGATTTATAAGTGTTAAACGCATTTGTACACAGTTAAATTGAAAATAATATATTATTCCAAGGTAAAGTTGAGACATTCTTATTTGTAGTTACACCAAAGACTCATATTTAAACATTCCATAGGTAGGTAGCAACTGAGAAGTCAATGATACATATAAATCAGTCTATAAAGTAATAAATATATCTGTCCATCTATTAGTTTTCTAGTAGATTATGATTTATAGCTAATAGCATATGCGTAGTCCTCAGCATATCCCATAACCTTGTTCAATGCAACAACACCTATGAGAAGGCCTTGGATAGAATCGCTGAACTTGAATGTGAGCTTAGAGATGCTAATCGACAAATTTCCTATTACGAAAAGCTGAAACAAAAACAGGAAATGAACCACACACATAGTTTATTTGAAGAACTCGTTCAAACTCCTGATGGTAAAAACCTTGCATGCCACTCACAAATAGATCAAAATAAATATGCACTTAATGGACCTTCCAGTAAGAAAAAATTGAAGAAATATATAAAAATTGGCAAGTTCATTAAAAAAACTGAACAGCTGATAAAGAAACAAAAATATTTTAAAATTAATTTAAAACTCAGAAAGGAGCGTGCTGACTTATTAGATACTATAGATATTTTTGATAGTAAATTAAAACAGAGCAGAGACATGTATAACAGGGATACAAAATGTCTCAATAAAATGATTGAAGATCTCAACATAACTATTGACGCTTTAACTTGCAAGTATGTCAGTTTTCAAAATTCCATTGAGGAGAATAGCCACTCAGTAACTGACTTAGTTCCAACTGTCCATTATAATACATGCCAAGTAGACTCTTTATTTAAAGACATAACCAATAACTCCAGTAGTAATCAGTCATTAGTTGTGTCATCACCTCAAGTTGATGAACCAGTATTGTTGGACAATGTGACCCATTATGCATCCTCTGCTCAGGTTAGACTGTCTTCTCCATTGAAAGAAAGATATGTATTATTTAGTGATGAAATAGGGAAGAATATAGGATATATATTAAGTAACCAGTTAGGTGAACCTGTTATAAACAATTGTATGCCGGGTTCTAACTTTCATAATATTGTCAGCAAAATCTCAGCTTATGAGTTCAATTGTAATGACAGTTTAATTATATTATTAGGAAACGTGAGTGGTGTGACCAAGAATTCACTTAAGCACCTCTACACTGTTTTAAGTGATTTAAAAATTAATAGGGTTATTATGTTCTCATTTCCCTATTGTCAAAGTTTAGGCAAAAAGAAAAATAATTTTATATTTAAATTGAATTGCATGTTGGATACCATGACTCAATACATGGAAAATATTCATATTATTGACATTAACCAATTATCAGATATAACAAATAATTTCTTTTTAATTAAGGATAGAATAAGTCTGACTACATTTTACAAAAAACGATTAGCAATGGTGCTAAAATATTACTTTTTAACTTCAGCCAAGAACTTGGCTGCTAATTTACAAAATGACAATGCTTTTATTGAGCAACATATAGAATATAATTTCTTGGAATCTGTTCCAAAGAATTTAAATTAAATAATAAGACAACAGAGATTATCTCTGGCTCTTTAAAGACAATAGAAAAGCCTCATTATCTACGAATTGTACATCAAAATATCCAAGGCTTTTCTGGCAAAGATTTAGAAATTAATTTGTTGTTAACATGTGAAAAAGTTGATATATTGTGTGTTACCGAACATTGGCTTAAGAACTATGAATTAATCACCTTTGATAATAATTATAGTATTGTAAGCTCATATATTAGACAATCTGCAATAAGAGGGGGGTCCTTAATTATATTAAACAATGTATTGCATTATAAAGAACGCAAAGATGTTGTATCACTTTCCATTGAAAGAGTTATTGAAATATCTTGTGTGGAGCTTAACAATCTTATTATAGTGTGTATCTATAGGCCCCCATCTGGAAGCTATATAGAGTTTGAATCCACCATGGAGGATGTTTTGCAATTAGTGTGCAGGAAAAATAAGAATGTAATTGTATGTGGAGATTTTAACATTAATATTCTAGATATATCACCTCTGTCCCAAAGGTTTATTAATTTATATAAATCATTTGATCTGCATCACGTATTTAACGAGCCAACTAGAATAACACCCACATCAGCTACCTGCTTAGATAATATTTTTTGTAACTGTAAAGTAATTGAATCTGTTGTAATAAACTACATTAACTCTGATCATAGTGGACAACTAGCCTGTATTGAGCACCATCATGTTAGCCCTAAAACGGAATTGATTTGTAGACCTATATCCCAGGGAAGGTTATGTAAATTTAAAAAAAAAATAACATCTCAAATTACATCTTTGCCTACTGTTGGTGGAGATGCTAATAATTTATATAATAATTTATTTAATTTAGTAAGAATGGAAAGCAACAATATGTTCCCACAAAAGGTTGTAAAATTAAACAACAAAAAGAAATTTAGTGACTGGGCTACTCCAGGCATATATAAAAGCAGGAGAACACTTTTTGAATTATATGCTTTAAAAACTACTTCTGTCGACCCTGCCTTTTTAGATTATGTAAAAAAATACTCAAAGACTTTTAAAAATGTTTGTTTATGTGCTAAATCTTTATACATATCAAATAAAATAAATATGTCAAAGAACAAAGTTAAGACTACATGGACTATAATAAATCAGGAAACGGGAAAAAGTAGAAGCTCTGGGAACTCTTTCTCTTTAGAAATTAATAATAAGACTATCAAGTCGGACGATGCAGTTGCGAATGCATTTGTTGATTATTTTTCTCAAATTCCTGCTATAACTACCAGTAATCTTAACTCATCTCCTAGTTTAGCCGTCACCCTCCTGGAGTCAAGTGTGAATAGGTGCAGTGAATCATTCAAATTTAGCCATATTGATGCTTCTTCAATTAAGAAAACATTCCGTTTACTTAACAAGAAGAAAACTGAAGATCTCTGGGGTATATCAACTCACATAATTCAATCTGTCATCGATGAATTAGCCCCATTGTTAGCACAAATTTTTAATTCTTGTATTGATGAGGGTATCTTTCCTGATCTAATGAAATATAGTAAATTAATACCACTTTTCAAATCGGGTAACAAAAAAGATCCCTCAAATTTTAGACCTATATCCATATTACCTACTTTCAGCAAAATCTTCGAGAAAGTTATTTACAATCAACTAATAGGTCACTTGAGAACAAACAGATTCATGCATGAAAGCCAATTCGGCTTTACCAAAGGTAGATCCACTACCGATGCCGGAACTGCACTTATGAAACATATTTTTGACGCATGGGAGGGCAAGCGGGATGTAATTGGAGTGTTTTGCGACCTTTCCAAAGCGTTTGACTGTGTGAGTCATGAAACGCTTTTAAGTAAACTTAGACATTATGGTGTCTCGGATGGAGCTGTTAGCCTTTTAAAATCTTATTTATCAGACAGATTGCAGAAAGTCGTTATTAATAGATCAGAATCTGCTAGCTCGCCTATAACTATGGGGGTTCCCCAGGGATCAATATTGGGTCCTCTACTGTTTCTAATATATATAAATGACCTTCCTTACTACATTACAGAATCGTGTGAGACAGTATTGTTTGCAGATGATACTTCTTTACTATTCAAAGTTGATAGACAAAAGGAATGTTATGACGATGTAAATAGTGCTCTCTCGAGAGTTCTGTATTGGTTCACAACTAATAATTTGTCTTTAAATTCTAAGAAAACAAAATGTATCAAATTCTCTTTGCCCAATGTAAGGCAGGTTGATACTAGTTTAAATATGAATGGTGATGTCATTGACTTGGTAAATAATACTAAATTCTTAGGCATTACGTTAGATTCACGACTACAGTGGGATCCACATATTGAAACTTTGGCAATCAAACTTAGTTCAGCGGCGTACGCAGTAAAAAAGATTAGACTTTTAACTAATGTTGAAACGGCAAGAATTGTTTATTTCAGCTACTTTCATAGTGTTATGTCCTATGGACTGCTGCTATGGGGATCAGCGGCTAACATTGAAAGTATTTTCCTTTTACAAAAAAGAGCGATTCGTGCTATTTACTGTTTACGGGCTAGAGAATCCCTAAAAGAATTGTTCAAAGAAATTAATATTTTAACTTTAGCTAGTCAATATATATATGATAATTTAGTTTTTGTATATAGAAACTATAATAAATTCAATAAAAACAGTGATCTACATAATGTGAATACTAGAAACAAAAATAAACTTGCCGTTCCAATGTTCAGACTCCATAAAACTAGCTGTTCGTTCTTGGGGAAATGTATATCTATGTTTAACAAGCTTCCGCAAAGTGTCATTGATTTACCTTTATATAAATTTAAAATCCATATCAAAAATACACTCATGAGTAAAGGTTATTATAAAGTAAGTGACTATCTAAATGATCACAGTATTTGGGAATAGGGACACTATTCATAGAGCCATGTTTGGTAACATTATTTATAATATTGTATTATTTTATATGTGTATGTAAACATACATACGACTGTAATCGTATTAGGTATGATTGTATCTTATACTATATTGTATTTTTATATTATATTATTATAATTATTAACATTGAAAAGAGGAGATAAAAAATAGACCTTCAGAGTTTCTTGCCTGTTCTTCTCGAGAAGGCTCTCCCAATTTCCGAACAGGTGTCGAGTCAATATATTTTTTCTTTTTTTTTTCCTTATTCGTACGTACGGACAAGGTTTTTGTTTTTTTTTTTTTTATTATTTAAGCTTTTTTTTGTTTTGTTTGTTGACGTCAATAAGTGCCTGTAAAGGTCTATGTTGAATAAATATTATTTTGATTTTGATTTTGATTTGATTATCAAGCATAACACTTACAGTACTCCTACAGTACCGACAGAATATAACCCATTTGCACATACAGTAATAGTAATACGCGATTCCCAATGGAATCAACACAAAGTTGTGTGGGCTTGGGTGTTAATAGATCACCTCTGTCCAGCTCGCTTAACACTAACGGCAGTGCTGTGGGGGAGTACCCCCAGTGTATCCTACATACAAGTTGGGTGTAGCGAGCACTTTCCTAGGGCAATCCATGCCGACTTTCAGAGGTGTTCAATATTCCCATACTTGAACTCTATACATGCATGACACGATTTATTATAGAAATTCAGATGCGTAGATTGCATGAGCGTAGCTTGAAAAGTAGCAGATGGCAGATTTGCATTAAAAGATAACAATTTACTTATAATTGAGAAAACTCTAGAACATTCTAATAGTATAGACGTTAGAAGATTATTCCAGAATATTCTAATAGTATAGACGTTACAGGCCTCCGGTACCCTCACTCACTCGGCGAAACACAGCGCAAGCGCTATTTTACGCCGGTTTTCTGTGAGGCCGTGGTATCACTCCGGTCGAGCCGGCCCAATTCGTGCCGAAGCATGGCTCCCCCACGGTAAAAACAACACATATAACAAGTGGTATATGAATTTTTATAAGCATAGAAGAGCCACCATTAACATTTACTAGTAGCAAGAAATTATTGATAATTACTAAATAACATAAATTATTTAGTAATTATCAATAATTATAATAATAAGCGGTTGATATATTATTTTATATATAAAATAATATATCAACCGCTTATTATTATAATGTTTATATCGTACTATTTTCGACTCCAACGATGACTGGAAAGTTGCTAAAATGTATCGAAGTGTATAAAGTTGTTTGAGATATATGTATATAATAATTTAACAAAACCAGCCCTCAATGAGTAGTCTAACAACGCACGTACAGAATTCGAATGACCTGATGACCTACTTCTTTACTTAAGCTGTTAATACTTTTGCATAGCAATTGGTCCTAAGCTGAAGTCAACATTAACTGAAGTTTTAATTAACTAGGTGCTGGCCTCCATTGAAATCCTGTTTCCGATCAACACGACACACGACACGGGACACGGGACTGGGACTAAATGGAATTACCTTGTTGTAAAACAGCTACGGAATACAAACGGTAAATCACAACCGAAATTGCGGGAGAGCCAGACGCCAGTTTTTTGTTGCAATCTTGTTTTGTTAAAAGTTTTATGCCATGGTAGAAAGTACGTACAGTTTTTCACACCTTGCTTAACCATTAATGCAATTGATTGATCGCATTTCGACGAATCTTTTATTGTAATTTGTTGTCGTATGAAAATCTTGTATATAAAGGTTTATAACATGAAACAAAACTTGACCAAATTCAAAAGTGTAAATGAAACAAAAAAAATTGCGTAAATAATCATATTTCACATTGAAATGCACTTGCAAACTCAGAATACACCCAACGAGATGTGTAATTCCTGCGGACTAGTTGGCTGTATGCCGATATTTGTAGCACTGCCAAAATAAATATTTGGTTGAAAAAGTATTCTGTACGGGAAATAAAAATGACGAACGTGATCAATGCTATGCAGATAAGTGCCTTAATTGCGAGGCCGACTTTCATGTTTCCTAAATAATAATGATATACAACACAAGATATTATATATTGTATAACATCAAATCTAGTTCTGTCCCAATATTTTCCTTGAATTTTTCCTTTATTATATTGGTTAATTAATTTGCAGGTCAAACAAATATTTATTTATATTATTTTGATGCGATTGATTGAAATGTGTCAGTGCCAATATACATTTCTTGATCTCATCTTTTGAGCCCATATACCAAAAGTGCGTTTATATATGCTATGTTAAACTATTTACTTTATTAGGTGAAAGCAATTCTTATTCACCGCTTAGAAGAATAATTACATACCATTCTAGTTAGAAATGTTACAGTTCTAGTAAAAATATAGTTTATAGGTGAGACATTAAGGTTGGTAAAGTCAGGTACGTGAAGGTTTAATAAATAAAGTAAAATTTACTTAAACCGGCTAGACAAACACAGTCAAATAACAATTGTTTACTGTTTGGAGAAATAAAAAGCTAAACATTGAATAGCCTAATTTATTAAAATTTAAAGCAGACTAATATAAAAAAAGGTTCTCAAAATAGCTGAAATACTGTAATGATATTTAAAAAATATGGCGAAACAAATTATTATTTTGTCAATTGTTGGAGGTCGACCGATTGCGCAAAAGGGTTACTCACTGCATTCTTAGTTAGTCATAGCGGTGGGTGGCAGTTCGTCTTCCGCCCAAAATACTGCCCGCCCACTGTCGTCACGGCGACCCGCGCACCTGTCTGGTGCACTTTATACATTTTCACCTGAGCTGAATTTAGGTCGTTATATATAAAAATTGTCTATTGTATTTCTGAAGATGGTAATAATTAATAATTGGTTAATAGTTTAATGACCTGCAGGCAATATACAGTTCGGAATTGAAAATTAGGAATGTACTCTCCATTTCCAACATTAATTAGTTACAGCTTATTAGAGATTGGGATTTTACAGCTATAATTCGATTTGTTGCCCCGCAAATGATGATGTAACATATTTTTTTCGATTAGACAGCAGGGCATATAACCTATAATTACATTTGATTTTTTGACCTGTCTTGTTGTGGCGTCCACGCAGTTAACAAATATATAGTGTAAAAATGTTGTGTCTTATATCTTAGACATTACAGAATGCACCCAAATTTGTCAAAAAAAAGTATATACGAGTATACACACATAATTTAAACACCAAATTGACAGAAATGTGTAGAACTTAAAATAACTAACAAACGACTTCAGAGTCCGCAACAAACAACATACTTCAAGCAATAAAAGTGTCACAGCTGACCGTCGACGGCGTGACCGAAATTAAAAATATTTTTATGAACGCCCTCTTTCTGTTCGTCGTCTCGCGGCAGATTCATCCTTGTTTTGTGACTGGTTAAGTGAAATATTTACTTCGATTAATTCACCTAGTTGTCTCTCTCACTAGTTATGAAATGCATATTAAACATTCGTAACAATGATACACTAGGACGCACGAAACACTAGGGTTTCTTTCCTCAGGAAAAGAAGGCTGAGAATCCATCAGTAAGGAGCATGAAACGTGCCCAGGATACCTTCGCAATGGCAAGCGTTACGGAGGCTATGTTGGACTCCCAAAGCGCTTGGAGAGGCACGGGAAGCCAAAGTGGAGCCGGCCTTATCATGAGGGAATCATGGAGGGTTTGGCGGCGCAGATGCCGCCTGCAAGAACAGGTCCTGCGTAAGTTGATTGTCAGGGTCGACGAGGCCGTGATGAGGGAAACACTAAGAGTTGTGAAAACACATTACTACGAAATAATCGGAACCAACAACTCAGTACTTGTGTTGTTTTGATTTATTTTGAGTAATTTTTGCCCATTTAATTTTGCCAACACTGTGTACAACTTTTTCGTAAAGACTTTTTAACTCGATTTAACAGTCAAGCTGAGGCATTCAAAAATATTAAGTCATTGTGACTTGTGCAACGTAAAGATTCAAAAATTTTTTAAACGTTGATCGTCACATCTGTTTCAATGTGAAAATAAGAATTTGTTACAGATTATATGCCAATTTCAGTATTTCTTTCAATAATAAAAATCAAAAACAAGAGACTATTTTTATAGCAATATATTAATTAACAAGCAGACTGCCTACCTAATGTTAAGTTGTTACAGTCGCCTATAATACATGTGGTTCCTGTAAGGTTCGCGACAAATCTGCCACCCGCCCAACAATCACATATGTGTGTGTATGTTGTCAACATGTGACATAAGACGTAAAGTCACTTTACCCAATAATTTTACTGCATTTTCGGACTATTTATACATCCGAATCGAGGTCTCCTCGACATCCTAGGGGCCCCCAGGTAACAGGGACCCTGCGGTGAGCGCCTTCACTAGGTGTTCTTATACAAGTCTATGATAGTAAGAACACAGACGACTCTTCAAGCTCCATCAGTGCAAACCGAAACTGATCTGCCCGCAATAATGGACCGGTCTCAAGATAGTTAAGCACAGTCCTTTACGAGCGTCGGTGTCAGTGTAAGTACTTATAATAAGGTACTTTTTCACTGACAAGGCCTCTCGAAAGCAAATTCGAAATTATTATTTTTTTTGTTTCTTTTCTTCGAATTTGGTAACCACTTTCCTAAATCTGTCTTAAAGTATTGTTAGTAATTAGATTGTTGTTAGTGTATATCTGACTAACCTTGCATAAGTAAGGTAAAGAGGAGATGTTTATATATATATATATATATATATGATAAAATAAAATAACAGTACGCTAGACGTAAGCTATCAAACTATCAAGCTTCGATAAATTACCGAGTGTGTTTAATTTCAACACTACACACTTATTAACTCTTTAGAATTATAAAACACAAACAGCGACCACCAATAAGGAATAACAAAGGAATACTGCCATTAACATTCCCAAGTCTACATCCCAAGGCATCTTGAAAGCTCCGAAGCTCTAAGTGGCTGGATAACAAAAACAGATAGAACATCTGACGTTATATTTACGGCTAATAAGATTGGAGGCAACACTCTCCAAGGTTGACAAAACACGCAACTGGATGATAACAACCGTCGATATAAATAATTTGAAAAGAACTAGTGTACAGATGTCTGCAACGATGCGTGAGACCTTAGTATAGGCATGAACCACGCTTATAATAAAAGTTGTGTTTTTTTAATGTGTAGTTTTTCTAAGCTGTAATAAGAAATCCTTTTCAGGTGTTTGTTAAAAAGCATAAAAGAACATCGGTTCTTGACGTTGTATCGTTCATACTCGTACTACAATAATTTCAGACGAAGAGTTGGAAATTTTATTATTACTTCATATTAACTCTATTTTGTCAGTCCTAAATTCTAGATGAATTTTATGAAATGTTAAATTTATCCCTATTATACTATGTAACCGGAAGTAATTCTAAAGTGGTAGATAATAGCTATTTCTTCTATTATCAATAGTTCAATCTAAGCATGCTTTCCATCTTAAGCTTTATCATCACTTATTGTCAATTAAGATAAAAACAAAGACCAACTCAAGATTTATACAAGAACAAGAAATTGATGAGAAGATGTAAATATGTTTAACTTTAGGTGAGAATAAAAAGAAAAAAGATTTTAGTCAATGACATCCTTGACTTGACTTGAGAACTTTTAAAAAAATGCACTTATGCAATTTCCATTCAAATATTAAAAAAAATAAATAGAAAATGCATTGCGTGAATTTTCTATAAAACTTCGTGTTATGTGTTAGTCAAATAAGAGCGCAAAAGGGAATCGGTAAGAAAACATTCACGCTTTGAAATATTAAAATAGAACGGTAACATCTGGAGCCCCGCAAGGTTCGCCTCTTGGTCTATCATTCTCCATATTATTTATAAATGCCCATGTTAAGCATCTCTTCGAAGTTGGTTTATTGTATACTGATGATCTTAAAGTATACTTCAGTATGAAAAGTTTGGTGTAAGTAGAACGCTATGATACTCAATGTAAATAAATGGTTTGTAATAACTTTTATCGACGAACAGCACACTTTTTTTTCGATCGATTACCATATCGATAATGTGTTCTAGAAAGAAAATTCTTCGCTAAAGACTTGGATGTTATTTTCAATCATAAATTGATATTCCGTAATCACTATAAATTAACAATAATTTTGTTGGTTTTATTTCCAGTTATAAGAGGTTTCCAGACCTCGAGAAACTTAATTATCTTGTATAAGTATGTTTTAGCGAGTGTGATGCACGAGTATGGCTCTATAATTTGATCTTTATTATATACCAATATTGTTTCACGTTTCAAGCTAATGCAGTGGTGTTTTTACAGATGATATGTTATGGTTTTGATCATGGACGTTCTTCTTCTTACGAATCGAAGATTTCACTTCTTTATCCGGAAACTAGACATAAACGTGGGAAGTTAATAAACTTGTATAAAATAACCAATTTTGAGTCACTTATTTTACTGGCCACCATATCTCTTTAATCCTATGACTTGTTGGTGCAGACTTACATTCACAAGGAGCTCGACATTTGCGAGTCATCGTTTACCATTTTTTAAGCAGCCGTGCATTGTATTATCAAATAGTGTTCATATTCATATAGCTACTTGGTTCAGTTTTACTGTGCGGTGAACTGGCAACTACCGAAAATGATTTTCAAAACTATTTAATTGTAAATATATTAAACTAACTCGTTACATCAGTTATAATAACTGAAGAATGGTCTTTTTCAATAATTAATAAAAAGATACCTATTTATTCAACGAAATAACAGTTATGGAAATCTATCATCATCCGCAGTTCACAGGTCACGTCAATTCATTGATGTTATGAGGTACGATTATGTTATTATATAACATCAGTCTCGAGATCTCGAGATCAGCTAATTGTATATCAACAACTTTTAAGAAACACATTTTACTTTTATTTTAGCACCTATTGATGTAAGAACGACATGACGATCGCTGAAACAGCGACAAAAAGTTTTCTTTGTCATTTATATCCTATATATTTGAATGTATATCTTCTATATTTGAATCCTTATTCAAGTATTCTTCTCTCTTATTATTCTCAACGAATTTCATGTCATCCCTATCAAGATGCATGAAGCGAACTGTCTTTTTGAGACAAACATTTATTATAATTAATAAATATTTTTATATAATAGCAAATATTTCTTTACATAAGAATATTTGGTTTAGTGACATTTAGCATTCATCATTAATGAATAATTAATTTCTTTCAAACGACTCTGTTATTCATTCTACAGCATCATTTTAACTAAACACAAATAATAAGTTAAACACTACCAATGAAAAGCAGCGAGAGATTAATCTATGACAATTACATCGATTTGGATTCTAGAAGTGTCTGGGTAACGATTTTATTTGATTACGTGATTTCGAAATAATTTCAAACTGAATTTAAAAGCTGTCCGACAATAATCTTGATAAACTATACGATACGAGTTATTTGAACCACGCAAACAAAAACATGTTTGTACTGATATTCATGGTTACTGAATTAAAATAGCACGGACAATAATTCTAAAAACAAAATATAGTATGTAGAAGCAAAGGTTTATTTCAAAAATAGGCGTACAGCTCATGATTCTAGTCTTATCAAAATTCCGTATCAAAGATTGTATTAAAAATGTATGACGATGAGAAGAGAAAGTCTAAGGATTACCTAAATGATAACAATGTTTTGTTTCATTTTAATGACTCAAATTGACTCAATAGTTACGTTAGCTAATATATTGAATATAGTAAATAACATAATGAAACCATAGCATTTATAGATATAACGTGAACTTGTTTAAACATGTAAAGGAAGTTTTGGGTTCAGACTATTTATCTATAGTCAGTTTCTAATTGTCGATTCTGTATTAATACATGGAGAAAAAAATTGCTCTTGCTCTGTCTTGTTAATAACCAGCAAGAACAAAAGTTCTTACTGGTTATTTCTAGTATAAGGTCTCTGGTTGTATACTTGTGAACCAATTGCTACCAAGATACTACATCTTAAAAGTGCAATAGTGATTGTAAAAACCCCTATTTTAAGTCATTTTTTTTTTATTGCTTGGTCAAAATACAACAACGCGTGTTGAGAATTTTAAAATATAATATATTTTTAATCGGATATAACTAAAAAAAGAAAAACGATCTCTTTGCATATTACTCGGTTTTCAAATATTTTTAAATCATATAATGTAACTACTAAGGGCTACTTGTCACCCAATAAACAAGGTATAATTTTAACAACCAAATTTAAAATTTGTTTAAGTTTGCATTTGCATTTGTTTAAAACTAATGTACCACGTTTAAAACACTCTGTTTAAAATTACGAAAATAGCAAGAATACCTTGGCCGTAATCTATCCAAAGTATATTTTATACAAATAACAATAGCAAATCTATTAAACCATCATATCACCGACTAGTAAGTGAAGACGAGGCCAAGTGACGAAAGTAATCTCCGTTAAATTTAACAATAAATATAAGCCATTTTTTTAGAAATACACGAGTCCGGACTGTAAAGTGTATCCGCATGAATGGATCATGTATCCGGGCAGGATAAAAATAGTCCACCCATTATTTGGATTGTTAAAAATTCTCATGCAATATCGTTTCACAATACTGATAAACAACGTGACTACGCATATCTATCGGTATTAAAATAGGACTATATAACAATAACCTTCGTTACAGTAACTATATTTCTAAATCACAATAGAAGTTCATCGGAATCGTTTCGTGTATCCATCGCAAGTTTGATAGATAACCGCATGTAAATGACAAGTAAAACAAAACTTATATTTATATATACATAAATACTTATTTATTTATATTTGTATATACATAAATACTTATTATCACTTTTATTAATTTCTAAAACTCGTACTAGGGTCGTGTTAAAATTCCCGGGACACATGGCGGTCGAATCGCGAGAGCGCACCCCGCCATGTGCCCCGTATGGGCCCAGAGAACTCGGGGGGGGGTTTTGTGGGTAGGCCAGACCTCTTGACCGGAGAGCCCTACACACGGCCGCGTCTTGCCAGCGTGGTGTCATGGTGCACAAGGTCGCATTTCCCCTCAAAAAACAAAAAAAAAGAGGGTCGTGTTAAAATATTAGAATGTATCATAACCTAGTAAAGTAATATTTGTACTGGATGGCCCTATTTTCAGTCTAGAAGATAGTGAAGGATTCTAGAAAAGAATATTCTAAAATATTAAAATTGTAACATATAAACCTGAACGTAGTGAAGAATTCAAAGTACATACACAAAGGCAAAAATAAAATTGCTTTTTGAAATCTGTGAGAAAAGAATTAAGAGGCGAATTTATAAACAACGTATTTGATAATAATTTGAAAATAAATTAGCAATGCTAATAATCCGTAAACAGTTCCGTCAGCAGAAAACATAGTGATTCCTTTTTTAAAACTCAATAAGATACTATGTTTGGAACTTCTTAAATCGCAATAATCTTATTTAAAAATAAAAAATGTTTAGGTGAAATGCAGTTGCATTTCGCCTCATTAATATTAGAAACATGGAAGTTTGTACTCGTATGGATGGATATTTGTTACTCTCTTGATTCTCTAAACAACAGAATGAATTTTAATGACACTTTACAAAAATACAGCTTATACATCAGAACAACACATTGGCTACAATTTATAAATTATAAGGATTTACACCACGCCAAAATAAGCATCTCGAAACATTAATCCCGCGCAGAGGAAGTTGCAGGCACCAACTAGTAAGTTAAAATATTTTTTTCACCTGATGGCAAGCGATTACAGATGCCCATAGGCACCTACAACAGTAAAGGAGTCACAATTTCGTTGTCAGCCTTTTAAATGGGAATACATTCTTCAAATTCCAAGCAAATTAGCGATCAGGCGAGATGAAATAGATTTTACTTTTCCATGTGAGAAGTTTTTTCCAGAATGTTTTTCCTTCGTGCGTTAAAATAATTTTCTACATTCGTACTACTACTTTACAGCGCTATCTACTAAAGTAAACTTTTTATATAACGTTGCCCCAAACCTAATTTAAATAAACAAAATTCTTCAGAGAAACAATTTCTTCAGAATTCTAATATAACATCATGTTATTTATTTAATTAGACAGCGACATAACATTTACGATTGCGATTTGCATTTAAATATGAACAAGAATACATTATATATCCTGATATACCACTATCCCAGGGATCGTTATGACACTCACAGCTCGCTCGAAGATTTGTAGGGCAATTAATGTTTAGAACAGTTAGCGCCAATGCAATATAATGAATATCATTCTTCTTGTGTATTCAACATTAGTTGACTAAAAATAATGAATCGATTGTTTTCGCGTAAGGTCATACTCATAAAACTATATCTGTATGCTGACATACTTAGCCCAGTCGGGTTAGCATTTAACCCTGCATTATTGGTTTTTGCTTAATAACTTCGCCATTTTCAACTTTTCGACAAAAGTTTAAAGAGCAAAGTTGTTGCAAATTTAATTATCTACAATTTATTTCTGGCAAATTTTGGCAAAAGTTGAAAATGGCGAAGTTATTAAGCAAAAACCGTTTTGGCTTAAATTCAAAATGGCGGCTGACGCTCCGTTGGAATTTGGTCGCCATTTTGAATTTTAGACTCCCACTGACCCCCCCCAAAGATTCCAACAATAAAAATGCGCCTGGGAATTTTTGCAGGGTTCGGCCCTTTTTTTGTCTAACCCGACTGGGCTAACTTTGGTTTGGCGAAAAGGAATAATATGTACTAAGCCAACCTCTCATTTATAACGTTCAAATATACAAGCATGCCATGCAATCCTAGACTAACGTGGTTTACAAGAATTATAGTAGTTTGTTCGTAAACCCCTGGCAGTAATGCGATTACTTCCCGCCGCGGTTACAAACATAGAATCTCATATACACATACCACCAAACCGCAACAAATTTCAGCAGGTCATACAAAATATATTTCCCGTTCGAGAATCAACCCGCGACTCGTGACACAGTAGCCAATCACTCGATCGTTGCACCGATCGTTGTGGTTACATAAAAATATTTATTTTAATAAATAATGTGACGAGGACCTACAAATACATTTAACAAACTAAAGTAACTTTATATCGAACTTGTGCCTAATCTAAATCCAGACCTAATAATGTTTTAATGATGAACTGCATTACACTAGTCAAGTTCTTGAATTATTAGCTAATTTGGAAACTTTTTATTTTGACCAATTCCTTTAATTTGCCCTGGGGATCAGTAATAAATTCTAAAATAATACAATAAACCTTCGCATGCATGTCCGTAATCTATAATTACGCACAAAATATTCTATCCTTAGAGTAACAATTAGATTTTATCTTATTTAGGTATGTGATAATTAGTACCTATGTGATAGATAGATAGTGATAGAACCAACAAAAACCAAAAATATAGTAACCGTTTATTTATAAGATAGTAGAATTAAAAAATAAAATCTGGAACCGTTGTGTCCCTGTCAGAATAATTAGCAACTTGCATTCTTTGTTTATTTGCAGCTACGAGCCTCTCTGATATTACATTTCAAACCGACGTCCACAAAGTAAATAAGAGTACTAGCGTCCAGGCTTCTGACAAATACGTTTATTGGAAATCTCGGAAATTGAAAGATTAAATTAAATATTCTGTTTCTCTCGTTTACTCGTACAATGTTTTTCATTTGTTTTAATGCTTGCGCTAGACTCGGTCTGCGCTAGACGGGTATATATTAAAGACTGCATTTTTATAATCATAGTGGCTTTGATGATATTGGAAAAAAACCTTTGTGCACGGTATCCGCAAATAGAATTCATAATAGTTTCTACCAGCGTTTATCTTCCTACAATAAAACTTTTGACAGACATTTTCAAATGATGACTTGTATGTCGCCGTAGCGTTCATCTAATAAATATATTTCAGCGCGTGTTGTTGAAGCAACGGACGATGAAAATAATATATTGATAAAATGATAACTTCTTTGATTAAAAAATATGTTTTGCAATACAATATGGTGGTTAGTGCACCGGTTTCAAGGTAGCGCCATCGCTGTCTCCGAAGTCCCGGGTTCGAGTCTCGGTGGGGGTAGATGTTTGTGTGTTGAATGCATTTATATCTCAGTCACGGTTGTAAATATATATTTCTATCAAAAATATTTATATAGGTATGTATAATATATGTATGTCTATCCGTTACACTAGATCCCGTATCACAAGCCTTATAGAGCTTACTTTGAGCTAGGCTAATTGGTGTGATTGTGAGAAATATATATTTTATATATTTATTTTGGGCAAATTGCCTCATAACAACGGTATGTTATACTAGTCTTTTTATATAGTTTTAGTTATATACTTTAATAATAAGTATAAATTAGGTGTATAAGTGATTTAGTATCAATTAATGAAAATATTATAAGCTATAAACTTAATTGGTTGTACATTTCTTTAAAAATGTTACGAATACTAAAAGGAAAATGCATGAATTCAGTCTGAAATACGATTTATAATAAAAAAATAGACTGCTAACTGCAAAGTGCAATGAAAAATATCTTTTGTAGCGCTCAAAATGAGAGATGAAAATCTTCAACAGAAATATTTTAAGTAATTGACTTTATTTAAGTTCGGCATTATCTGTTTCATTTGTGAAATAAACTCAAAGGAAATGTACTTTTGAAATGTATGCTTTTTATTTAGATGTTGATTGTTCGCACACAATATTGTTCCTTGCTAATAGAACTAAGCAGATATTTAAAATTGATTCCCGTTAAAATATTTTTCTATTGATTTTTTCTTACACTCACACCAATTAGTCTAGCCTAAATTAAGCACTATATGCAGTGCAATCAAATTTTGAAAGTCATTTGAGGGGGCATCTGGTCGACAATTATTGAATAGAAATATACATATATATATATAAATATATATAAATTCGACGTCTTTCATTCACATTGCCATTACATAAATAATAATGTCACTAGGGAGATGACAAAATTAACGTGTGAGAAACGTCTTTCGCCGTAGCGATATGTTCGACAAAGGGAATCCCAGATTATTGTCCAGAATCAATAATTGGATATCATGCAACAAATTTGTGGACATATTCGTTGATTAAATCAACCAGTATTACTACGTGTGCACTGACAGCGTCGGAAATTTGTGAGTAGTGTCTCGTTCAAACTTTAAAATCCTTTCATTCGAATAGTACGAAAATAGGAAATGCGAACACATAATGGCCAATAAAATGATCATAATTTGAACAACATGAACCTAGTAAACAACTTAAGCACAGTAACAAGAAACATATTGAACGGCAGGATATTTTTTATATGCTATGTTAACAAACAGGCAGACTGCCCACCTGGCGGTAACTAGTTACAGACGCCTAAAGTATATGTGATTCCTGTGAGATTCGCAACAAATCCCACACTCCACAAAAATCACAGTGCACGTTGCCCACTGATGATATAAGGTGAAGGGAGGTGGAGAATGCGTGGACATAAAATGACCAAAATTTAAAATTAAGATAGAAAAGAAAACCATCTAATTTCCACGTAGCTAGACACGTTTAAAACACCCTCCCCCAACGACGTGCTGCCGTGCCTCCCTCTACCTGACAATACCGCGGATCGACCGCAGCGCAGCACGTTGTCAGAACGGGCACAAACCCCCCTAGGAACGTGACCAGGTGCCATAAATAGACGAAGTAAAAAATTATTCTACTGATAACTAGTAAAACCAATATTGCCGGATAATTCCTAAACATTGTTGCTGTCCGTCTCCTTAGATACATACAAACGCTAAAATTATGTCCTATAGTGACTACGTAATTTATCAACTGAATATAAATGCTCCGTAGGAAAGCACATAACAGATTTTATAAAAAATGATTTTTTCTATGTTTTGAAAATGATGATATTATGAAAAATAAGTAACAAAGCAAGTTTGCTAATCTAGCATTTACTTTTAGGATTGTATTATTAAATCAAACTCAAACTGAGATTGAAGTTTGAGTCTCATTCTGTGATACAAGCCTTATATGAATTCAAATTAAAGTGCGTTTGAACTGTGTAGTATGTCGATGATTGCCCAAGGTATATTCAACAAACCGTGAAGCTTTGCCGTCGCATTATAAAAACAGCCGCTATAGAGACCTACATAAAGTGTACCCAAAATTCAAACAATGTGTTTAACTTCGATATATGATTCACGGGTATAATCACAAACAAACTTGAATGCATACCCCTAATTTGAAACGCTGCTTGATTGCAGTAATTGATGCGGCTGTTATCAAAATTATGATCTACATACCGACCGAATTAGCTCGTTTTGTTTTACCACTACCGAACTAATTAAAACATAGGATGGTTCAATCAAAACATGAACTATGCTTATTATTATGTCTCAATCAGTGCTGTAATGTAAGACGCGACAAGATCGCAAACATGTTGTTTCAAAATTAATAAGCGCAGATACACTGTTGCTTCTACAATATATATAATCTTCCAGATATATATAAGAAACAACAAACCAGTTATATTTATTGTTGTTATACCACTTGTGTAATGGATTAGAATTCTTATTTTGTCAGTGCTCTTTCGTGTTAACTGTAATAACCTTTCTTTAGTGTCGTAAATGATAAAGAAAGCACAAAATTTGAATACGCTTAAAAAATGTTTTTTATTATAACTTATGTATAAACACCCGCAAACAAAACCTATGCCCGTCTTCTAGCACCCAACCGTTTGCGTCGGAGGGGACTCTGCAACGATTGTTCGGACGCTCCCTCTCCGCTGCTTCCTACATTTTAACCCTATGTCGCCTGGTAAATCATTGATATAAAAGGATAAAATACACTAACCTGGATAACCAAACCAAACACATACGCCCTATTGTGGATGTTAATAAAATAAAACAACGACGACTATGGGAAACATCTATCGAGGCGAAACAAATTCTCAGCTAGTTTATTAGTAATTTTTCACGGAATAGATAATCTTATTTAAAATTACTTTGCTTTTTTTCGTACGTACTATTAGGAAGCTTATGATATGTGACAGTAGTTCTAAAAGTAACGGGAACTTTACATGGAATCCTAAAAAACTGAAAATTTAGACTAACTAACCTCTAACTTTTAGAACAGAACCAATTCGATAGTTATTATAATAGTTTACTTTTGCTTGGTAGAAAAAGTCAAAAGCTCTTACTGATGATGTTGGTGATCATGTTTAACAGATTTTGGAGTGACAAAAACGTGCTCTGTAAATTACTTTTTAAAGAAAACTGTACCTAGCCAGATTGAAGAAGACTAAACTAAACAGAACAGTAAGTGTTTTAATGGTGAATTTCTCGCAGTTCGTGCGTTTGAAAAGGGCGCCCAACTCAATTATAAGCCGATATATTAGGTATTGATTACCTGAATCAATACCTAATATATCGGCTATTACGTACAGCAACTACAGAAATTCTATCAATACTAATAGCCGGTCTCTTATGTAATGGTAGAATTTCGGTAGTGCCAACCAAACAATGATTAAGAGTGAATTTTCTATAACAATAGTACAATATTTAGTCGTATTTATAAATGTTTGTGTCTGATGATTGATTGATCTTCATTGGTAGATATAATATGAAAGGTAAGTTCATTTAATTTTACTTTGCCGAATACTAAATTAACTGGCGGAACAGTGATATATTCAAATATACATGAAGTTTGTTTGTTTTGACTTCATAATGGTAGTTGTAGATTTTGCTCAATCAAAAATCAATTTACAGGACAATGCATTCACATTTATTTTATATCCCAATGAGCACGTGATTCATCTTTATTTATATACATACACATAGAGATGTTTACAGAAGTAAATTAACTATTAATGCACTGTAGGTAGCCATGTTTATTTTGCACGGGTTCTGATCTGCGACCGCAGCTGAGCGAGCACGTTCCAGAACTAATGTAAATTTTGCTAGGGGTCGCTCAACTGTGGTCCATATTGAAACGTGATGTTTAATTATTTTGTTTCATCTGAAAATAAAAACATTCGTGACTTACTTCACCATTATAGTATCATCTAAAAAGAACTCAACAGCTCAACTATCGGTTACAGTAGTGAAATTTAGTCTTGATATTCCAAATTTAATTAAACATATTATGACGAATAATGGTGTTTGTGTCAACTTTAAGTTTAATCAAAGTTTAATTGCTTTACATCAAAACTTTTTATTGGTTGAGACTAAAGTGTCTTAATTTTAACTAAAAATAATTACATCTTGTTAATAAACATAGGATTAAAGTTTAAGGTAAAGATTACGTATTATCATATCCATATCTCCATACTTTAAATCGATAGATAATTTCATATTTAGAGCGTTATTATTATCGCTTATATCACGCATCTTTATAAGATACGGTCCTTTCTATGTAAGACCTGCGCGGGGATACAGATCCAACGCGTAGAGGCCATTTAGGCGAAAATTAAAGAAAGTATGCATGAGGTGTATCAACTGGGTGTAAGCTCTATATGCACCATGATAAACTCTATATGCACCATGATAAGCTCTATATGAAAATGTAACTAAAGACCACACCCAGTTATATGCACAGAAACTATTGTGATTACTAGTTAAACCGTTTGTGTCAATTTTAAACATTCTTGGATTGTCTGATATTTTCTTGAACATTGTTCAATATAATCGCATAAACTTAAGAATTATAATTCCACTCATAAAAACAATATTTAGTGACAAAACCTGAAGCACTATATGCCTGATATATAAATATATATAAATAAAACTACATATATATATATATATAGGCACCGCAGTTAAGGCTGGGTCTGCTGATAACTCGGCTGAACTCCTCAAACGGCGCAAGTATGCAAACATAAATAGTGGTTGCATATTTGAGCCTTTTGGGGTGGAAACTCTGGGGCCCTGGGGGGAAAGTGCCCACAGAGTTTTTAAAGAGTGCAGCTATAGATTGACCGAGGCTACATGTGACCAGAAAGCTGGATCATATCTAGCGCAGCGAATCAGCATCGCCATACAACGTGGCAATGCTGCTAGTCTTATGGGGACGTTGCCTGACGGCAGCGATTTATTTCAAATATTTTATTATAGTTTAGTTTTACTAAATAATTGAGTCACATAACAATAAATTGTAATTACCTTAGTAATAAATAAATTAGGAAATATTACATCTGTAAATTAGATGATTATTTAAATAGATAAAGTACAAGATGCAAAGAAATAACGTTGCGCTATGACGTAATATGAAACGCAGATAAATGACATAGCATTTTTATTTCTCCCTATAATTTCTAAATTATCTATACCCATACTACCCATATCTTTCATTAACTATTAAAAGCTTATAATTCTAGGTCTAGGTAAATTGAAACAGTTCTTTAATAAGTCTTCCTATTAATATATCGTTTGACTTCAATCTTTATCTAGACTCTCTATTCGCAATCGCAACCATAAAGCGCATCCATAGCCATAACCGGTGACAAGAAAAAATTGAACGATGCTAAAACTGACTTGATCGGACTGGCCAAACGTCTAACTTTAACAATATTCCCATAATAATACCGAATCATGTGGATATCAGTGCAATGTTATGATTCTTCTGTGTCCATACTTCTTATCAATCAAACAATTATCAATTAAATCAATGAAACAATAATTGCTTACAGATAAACTATTGAAATCACAGATGAAATAAGAATCTTAAATAAAGAGTCATGTTATTCAGTCTTTATATTTTTTTTTTGTTATTTATATATAGATTAAAAAAGAACAAATATTTCTTACACTCACATCAATTAGCCTAGCTCAAAGTAAGTTTTGTGAGGGTTTAAGGGTTATGAGATCTAGGACAATGGGTATACATATATTAACATATATAAATATTGTTGATAGAAATATATATTAACAACAATGACTAAAGCACAAATGCTCGCTTTTGTCACAAACACCTGACCCTACCTGGGACTCGAACCCAGGACCTCGAAGACTGCTACAGCTTGAAACCAGTGCACTAACCACTCGGCCTTCTACTACTTAGGTCAAACTATAAGCTAAAGATATACTTAAAAAAAGTGTCACATGAACAGTTTTATTCATTTAAAGTCGCTATGAATTTTAAAACCCGTTTATGCAATCATTTCGCACCTCTTTAATATTAATGCCTTAAGTGATTCAAATTTTGTATTCCTGTGCAATGTTTCAGTAAATTCAATGTTGATACATGCGCCGTTTATTCCAGCGTTCGTGCCTATTGTTAGACAAACCGGTTTTGTCCGTTTTAACCAGTGTTTGCCGATGCTCCTGCATTCATTTATTCAGAGCGAACGCTGGAATATCATAATATTGACTCACTATCAGATCTGTTTGCTCCAATTTACAATTCCTACATGATATTGTTTTCAGAAATATTACTTTCTGATTTATCAAAAATTGTCGATAAATATAAGCACGTTTCCATCAATGTGTACTCTACATAAGTACCAGTTATCAACATTCTCGCGCGTACGACCACATACAAACGAGTACACTTCGTGAAAACCCACGCAGAAAGCGCAGGGAGAGGACGTTACCAAATACTGTCAGCTACATTCTCGCATTCACGGAAACATGTGTTAAGATAAGAAACCATGGGTCCGAAATAGGCTCAATGCCTACATGACGGTACAAATAATAGTAATTAAGTTAGTGAAAGTAACTCCAGTATCTCTTAAAATTCCTTAAACAAACTGAACCTGTTGTTGATGCACTATGCATACATTATAGTAGTAAATTATCAAGAGACGAAATCTCTTAGCATTCCTTAGACTAACCGTGCGGCTACCGGGTCTATGGTGTTACCAAGAAGAGAGCTAGCAGCAGAATCTCAAAGTTATAATCCGAGTGTGTATAGAGGCCCCTTATACCATGTATCAGCACTCACACCCCATCCACCACCCTAGCTCTTGTCAGTACCTAGCCATATCCTCATATCCATAACCATTTATGGTAGTGAATCCTCATAAGGGGTGCGCTATTATAGTTCTCTTAATAACCCCTAGGTGCTCGGACCTTACACCGGATACCACCGCGCCCGGTCTACGGCGGGTGGTTATGTTGGGCTCTAGCAGAAGGCTAGCTTATCAACTAAACACTACAAGCCTTTGGTCGGGCTGAAGGCCTGGATCCTTATCGGTTTTGAATTAAAACGTCACCCTCCAGAGCGGTGGGCGGTGCATTTATTACAGATTTTACAGAAATTCTACAAAGCGAAAATCTTTTAACACTAATATACTACACTACACTAGTATTAGACTAATTTAGCAAGTATGTTTGTAAAATCAGTGTTATAAAAGGACGATCTTTTCGAGTTTCAAGATATGCCAGTTATTCGAATTTAAAGAAATATGTTATGGTTAGAGTTCAAAAGTTATAAAACACGATAAAATATCCCTTTACTATGGGAAAATTCGATACAACGCGGATGAAACTGCCGACGGAAAGCTATTCAATGTTAAAATATGAAATGAACCATAGCTGTAATTATGAATAAAAACTATATTGAAACCGAACTTTTTAACTAAAAATAGGATAAAATTCTTAACTTAATAAACCTTTGTATGTCACTAGCAATAGAACATACTCTTAATATGTAACCGGCATCATTTTTATGATAGCTTACTTGCTTATAAACGTAGTTGACGTTATGCGTCGGGGTGTATTATGGTTGTTAAGTATAGGCAGTTAATGCAGTAATTATACATAATTAGCATGAACTAAGTGCTAAATACTTTTGAATAAAAGGTGACTAATATTTTAATCAGAAGTAAAGATCTGTAGAAAACAAAGGTCCTCTCATAATAAAGGCCGGCGTCACTTTGACCTCCCGCGTTTCTTCAAGCGTATATGGCCCCCTTTATGACCCAGAGCTGCATTCCCCGGGCGGTCGCCTCCATGATTTGCCTACATGGTTCTTAGAATATAGGCTTAGAGGCACAAGGCTCATTACCCTGTATAATATACTTATTTATAGTAAAATAATAATCAATACATTATTTGCAATCTCTTTTGGTAATTGTAGTAAATAATAAAATTTAACCCTTCATTTAAAAAGTTTATTAAAAATAATTCTTATACATAATAACAATGCCTATAATTAGAGATAAATTTAAAAATATCGTATCGTATCGCATCGCATCGTAAATAACACAATTATTAACAAAATTTCTGTCAATAATCACGGGCGGCGGCTGCCGCGCCCTTTTGTTGAGATCAGTGCGATTCAGTCAAGGGAAAACCTTTGGGTTGATGTCTGACCGCTAGAAAGTCACCGATTTAAGACGCTATCAATATTTAAAGACCAACCATAGTACTAGCCTTCACCAAATTAAGTCTAACTGTCACTATAAAATCTATTTACTTGAAGCAGTGAAAAAATTTTTATAGCTAAAACACCAAACAGCCAACGTTAAAAACTTTTCATTATTTTAGTGTGAGGCACAGTATCAGTAGGTGAAATCCAGCGAGAGGTTTAGTTGTGTAAAATCAACGATCCATCGACCGTTTTTGTATTGGATCCAGTATAATACTTTACTAAAGAAATGAAAAAATATTGAATTTCTACCTTCTTGATTTAGAATTTAAAAGTTATTTATATAGTAATTATTTACAAAATTCTCAATAATTTTATTGAACATAATAACAGAAACAGAACATAACAAAAACAGTGGAAGGTCATTTTAGTTAGATAGTTTTTAGTTTTTAAACTTTTAATCGCACAGTGTTTGTTCAAGTGAAAATTGAACTGCACAATCAATTACAATGATATATGTCGATACACCCTAAAATATATTACGAATGCTTTGTAATTACGCATACTTAGTTGACTACCATTATGAGTGTTACAATTAAAAAAATTTTTCCTATACATATGACATTTGTAACTTTAATATATATTATTTACAATACGTTAATGTAAAATATAAAAAAATAAAGCTTATTCGAAATTATGTCCATTCGCTTAATACAGTCCCTTAAATGTTGGATTTATCGATTAAAAAAAGACACGCACTCTTTTCACGGGAAAACTCTCCTGTTCTTTTTTTATTATCAGTAAAGTACTATCCATAGTGTCTCTTATTATCTGCACGTCCTAAGTCATATTTTTAAATATGCGACATGATTCTAGATACTATCTTCATTCGCCAGTTAAAATATTTTGTTTTCTGACAGGATTTCTTTCAGATTTTTCCTTTACTACTTAGATTATCTTTTGCTTGCGAGTCTGAGTGAACGGCCAGATGTTTCTCTGTCAGAAACAGAGAGGGTTTTATTTATAGAGAATTTCAACATTGTATTGTCTCCATAGTCCTTTGTGTAATGCAATGCAGCAATTCGGTTCTCTTTATCAAAAATATAAGACAATCGAATCGAACAATCGAAAATGAAAATAACACAATGTTTATTCAAATAAACAATGACAGATTCCGGATTTTTATGTAATATGTTGTTTATTTTTGATTGTAAAAGTAATTATGACCAAAATACACTCATGTACAAAAGAGGAACGTAAAAAAAAGTGTGTATAAAACAAAAAAACATGGACATTTTGTTATATGTTTTTTTTAATTTGGATTTTGTTTATTATTCGTTAATTTAAAATTGAAAACGTCGAAAAAACAAACGATCAATGACAAAAATACACCAAATTAAGAAAAAAAGAAATACATTTACAAATTAGAATAATTTTGTACTTTAAGTTTTATTCATTTTTTTTTCATAATGCTTAGAAAAGCCTGTAACGTGGATATAGTTCAGGCTTTCCTCAGTACATCAGTCATTACAGTCGTTTTAAAAATTAAAAAAAGCTAAATTTAAAAGATGAGATTTTTTATGCGGTATAAAAAATACAATATTACGCAATAACAACATAAAACAAATGAAATTCGAAATAACAAAACATTACAATACTTTCTTTTTTTCATAGGATTTACTACTTTGGGAGCCAGTACGTACAATAATTACAACAGGAGAAATTAAACCATTTTTTTGCGTTCCTCTAAATTTGTCATGAGTTTAAGTATAACTCGTACGATACGTAGATTATACGAATTTAATATTCGAGCTTATAGCGAAGAAGCTAAGAGCGAAGAGACATTGCATATGCATTTCTTGACAAAGCTGTACTGATCATGATAATAAAAAAATAATTTAAAAACACTAGTGCAGATATTATGTTTCACATTATTTGATCAAATAAATTAGCCTAACTAATAAATGAATGAAATAAAATTTATAACTAAATGTATTTGCTTTCATAAAATTCTACGTAGAAAGCTATGAAATGTATTGTTTCCATATTGATTAACAAAAGTAAAGTTTTGTCGTCTCGATTGAAACGTCTTACAAAAAATCGTTTCGATATGAATGGCAGTTTCAAAACCAAGAAATTTCTTCACGAATAGGTTTCGTTGAATCAGATGTAAGGACAATAAAAAGTGAAAATTTAAAAAGCGGCTACATTCCATTATTCTATTTCCAGATAATACATTTAATTTTAGACTCTAATTTTAAAAGCAATAAAATATTAATACACAGCTAAATTAAGCTGTTTAGTACGAGATAAAAATGCTCCATGTGTTTCAAAAAATCCAGATTCACACAGGAGTGCAATTTCTTATTGCTACATATTGATAATCTGCTAATCATCAATATGTAGCGTACATTGCGTTATGGTTAACATAGTTAATGTTATAATATTAACTCAAAACTATGATTTTATAACAAAAGAGGATAATCACTCCAAATTAACGTTAAGTTCTATACATAGAAATAGCGTACACACTATCTCAATATCTCTGTGATACTGGTCTTAGCATTCACCATTACAACTCACATACGTCACCGCCCAAGTGTAACCTAACTGAGCTAAAGTGATTAAGCCAACAAGCTTGGTCAGTGCAAATTGTGCGGCCATTTATATGAATCGATATATATACACATACCTACATTTGTTTTACTTCGTCAATTTTTGCAGACAACCACAATGTTTTCTTTCATTATCGAAAATATATTGATATGTGACAGAAACAACGGTTGACTTCCCAATTACGTATTGTACACACAATTAGTATGTTATTTACACAATCACCTACCTTACTTTTCTATAATCCCATATATCCAATTTTAATCTATCTTGATCCAATTCCTATACCGATTCCGTGTCCTTTTTTATTTATAAACGTTTCCTAAACTTTGTTGTGGCTAATGCACAAACCGAGCGAGGCCAAAAAAAAAACCTACCAGTCTATAAACTACAACGTCATCGATGCTACCTTATTATTGGCATGTGTTAAATAACATGCTTTGTAGGAAAGAAAATGAATACACTGCAGGTCAATAACAAATCAAAGCAAAGTCGTTCCAAGTATGTTAGTGATACACAGGCGTAACAGCCGACGTAATAATTTCGCCAAACCAATTTGCCTCAAAGCGATATTTTCACTCAAGATTAAAATTTACCATTGGAAATTGCCCGCTTCTTGGCACCGGCTCAAACTATTCTGCGTTTTTTCTAAGCTGATCCTCTAAAATTACATTGATGTTTTGTTAGCGGACCTCCTACTCGCTGTTAGATTTCACAATAGTTCGTAATTATTATTATTTGCCTTTTAAAATATTAAATGCCCAATACATACTTTATCATCTACATAGTTATATTAGTAACTAATTGAGATAAGCTCTAAACACTTAGCAGATTTATGTAATATTCCAACAGTCTCAAAAATCATAATTTATTATCAACAATTATTAACATTATTATTAACAATCGTAACATCGAAATCATCGGCGATGCAAACGCGTATTAAATAGATATCAAAAAGTTTAATAAACATATTTTAGACAGAAAGATTCCTTGGACTTTTCAAAATAGCGTTAAAAGCGCTTAAAAACCTTAAAGCGAGCTCTTCTATTCAATACCATTTCCTCGTCTATACTCTCAGCTGAGCAATGAACAAAAACTTTGCATTCCATGGATCTCATGTACAGATCTTAGATACATGGTGTTGCGGAAAAGACAGCCATAACCTATGTTTAGGACTTGTGACGCTGGCGTAGGTTTCGAAAAGCCCTTTCAATGCATCAACACTCACTATCACCCCTCTGGTTTCTCACTCTATCTAACAAAATCTGATATAGTTCCACAACAGTTGCCTTTGTTGTAACACAGTTCTAAATTCCATACTGTAACGTCTACGTTATAGTAAAATTTACAGAAAATATGATTGATTTTATTATGTGATCTTTGAAGTTCTATGTATATTTCCTACTTTTAATTAAAAATGCCTCAAACATATATATAATTAGAAATTGATCTTATGGCAAAGCAAAATCAATCGCCAAGTTCTATTGATCGTATCTCTCAGAAAATCTACATTTTAAATCTTTGACTTGGGATATTGGTAACGCAGCCGGGTAAAAATGAATAGACATTCTGTCACTGTTTGAAAAACTTACAATGCAATTACAACATTGCTTTACTATAGTTTACTATAGTCATATCCCTTCACTCATTTTATCATAAATTTACTATAATCATGTACAAGCGGCTTCGGCTTTCTAAAGTATGTACTTCCTCACTGGGAAGATTGACTCTTCTCAGTAGCGGAGACATTCAAAATCTGACGTTTTGTAGGTGGTACTTTACCCAGAATTCGACATAGTCTGCCACGGACATAACGTAGAGCTATTCACGATCTTTTATATGTCTATATTACATGTTATTACAACAGTTTCGACTGTTCTAATAACACAAGTATCACCAGTAGTTAAATAAAGATTGCTTACATAACATGAATATAACTAGCCTACACGTACGATATAATTCAAAGGCAATCAAGAGCTTATACGGGCAGTAACTGCAGTGGAGCATACCTTATAAATTGATTTGAGGCGTGTATCCGACAACGCTTTGATGAGGTATTGCAATATTCAAGTCTATCGTCGGCAATCAGGGTTAATTGATATGTTGGTAGGAAATGTTTTGATTTGATATGTGTGTGATTCCAACTAGATGTGACGTATGTATTAAAAATCATATATATTAATAATTACATCGACAATTTTTGTTTGGTTATGTTGTGATTATTATAGTATTATATTTTTTTAAAACCTAATTACTAAATGTACGTTATTTAAAATTACTATTAAATGTAATGTTAATATAAACAAAATATAAGTCTGAATTACTTGGCAATTTTTCTTGTAAAATTTATAAGCAGATGTAAAGTTACAAAGTCTTTTATTCAAAATTTAAAATCAATATATTAACAATAATAATGTACTTATATGAACAATTTTTTGGTCTAGCTATGCTAGCAATGCAACACCAATTGCATTGCTAGCAGAAAACAATTGATTTTATTCGCTACACTGTAACATAGGCGATGACTTTCCCGACCATACCATATTGTGTTACAGAACTACCACCATAAGCATTATTTCATTCCATCAAGTTGCAGTCATTGCAGCGTCATTACGACATACGATTCTGTCTCTCAATAATGACGTAATTGAAATTGGGTGGTTTATTTAAATTTAAAATAATAATTCAACTTTATCTTATTTGTATCGCAATATGGTTTTTGAAAAAACAACCCAATATGGATTAATGAGATTCGGGAAAACCATTGGGAATGGTTTAATTCATACTTGTGTAATCGTATTCAAAGGAAGATTTTTACGGGTTGTATTTACATCCCACCCCAACTTTTCATTCGACACGGCCTTAACGAGTCTGTAACGCCACACTAGTTTATTGAAACCACTCCATTATCACGGACGTGAGTATCAACAACACCGAGCGGTGCTCGTTGACATCACCATTCTTCATGACGAGAATCTCGTGAAAACTGAGAATGACAAAACTAACAAGTACCTTGACTTAGCTTACGAAGTAACCGCTATGTGGAATTTTGATTCAACGATAATTGTTCCCATATTTATGTCTATAAATAGAGAAGAATTTTGATCATCATCTTAAGAGGCTTTCGCTTAACGGATTGTTTGAGGGCTGGATACAGAAAGCAGTGATTCTCGATACGGCACGTATTGTCCGGAGATTCCTCTCTCTGCAGACCTAACTACCAGTAGCTAAGGCATTGCCTCGCTTCTGGCGGCATACTAGGTTTAAATATTTAATAATATTTATGTTTTTAATAAATGATTATTATAAAAAAAATATTATAAAAATAAATACTTATTATATATTAAAATATAAAAAATGAATCACAAAATGTGTTGGTAAGCACATACATAACTCAACAACACCTGGACCAACTTGGCCAATTCTTTTTTAAAATGTTCGTTGAAGTTTAAGGGTGGTTTGAAACGACGAGAATTCTAATAATTATCGGAAAACCCCTAAAAACAGCCCTTTCCTATCGTATACAAACGTTTTCTAACTAAACGTACAGTCAATTTGAGCTTTATTATTATTGTATAAAGTTCATATTGCAAGCATTCACTATTGTCTAAGCAATGTAGGTGTGTTCCTAATATCAAAGAGTCAATTTGCGTTTTATTAATGCTATATAAAGTTGAAATTCAATCATATCTATCAAAACAGTGTGTGTGTGCGTTGGAGCACAGAATACATCGTTGGAGGATGTAATGTCACGTTCCAAAATTGAATAGTCACAAAATATAATAATTCATTTGGATCTTTTCTGCAATTTGGTTGGCTGTGCGATATTATCAATAAAATAAGTAGGAACATGAAACTGCCATTTTACAAATCTTTTTGACTGCTAGTTATAATAATATAAACAATGAGCTCACGTTCAAGAATGTATTGAATTTTATAGTTAGCAACCAGCAGAGAATTGACAGAAAGTTCACTGGCGATACATATTTGTGTAGGAAAATTGACTATTACGACGAAGAACGAAGTCTACTATCGTATAAGTAGTTATATGACACCTTCGCTCCAGCCACTTCGGTAGATTGAAGTTTGGAAGGATACAGGATTTGATGAAGTGCCAAATATAATTGTGTACACAGGATGTTTACTAGTTTAATCCTTTTTTTAAAAACATACATAACAGTTATGTCAACTATATTTACTATTTATATATAAAAAGAGCACCAAAATAAAACAGCACAGAGTGCAAAAGTAAAATACAATAAAGGGCGAGTGGATTGTATATTGACGTGTGATGTTAAAACTGCGTTCAACACAGAGTAAACAGCACAGAGTAAGCAGAGTAAGTTGCACTGGTCTTTTGCAGATCGCGCACCAGATGCTCCCAAAATTAAAATTAAATCATATGCGACAAATATATTTCACATACAATTTTTTTTCAATTGATTTTAATTATGTTTTCAATAAAAGAATATCTGACTCTTCTTAAATGTTTCCTAAATAGTTTTAATCTCCTGGCTAGATGATGATGACCATAAACCATCTATATAAAATGAATGTATAAACAATTGCGGGATTCCTACGAATCCTGTATAAATTTTAGGTACCTACAAATTTCTTGTCAAGTAATTGAAATTCCCTGTTCAATGGGTCCATACTGGCAATATCAGCTGTTATAACAGCTGATATTGCCACTGGCGGTATATATAGGGCTATCTTCTCAGGAGCTTCCACCACACACCACCTCCTACAATGACGTAGAAATTGTATTACATTGTCAATTTAATCACATTGCAGCAGCACTATCTTCAGATACTCGGCTATTTACCTGACGATATCAATATAATATGTATTAAACATACTTACATATATACATAATGTCAATGTATGGATTCCAGGGTTCGTTATTTGTAGTTTTTACTTTTAGGTGTCATAAGTCAAAAAAACCTAAATTTCTTTGTAAATTATATATACATTTATTACTTAGAGAGCGCCTATAAATAATTATATGGTGACACATTTATAACACAAATTTTAAATCTTTTCTTTCAACGCGGGATTAAATTTGATATATTTTATTATCGCGGTGTTGTTTAATAAGCAATCAAAAGTAAAATAATTTTTCAATCATCATTCATGATGCTTGCATGCATATGCAATTAAGTCTAATACCCACTAAAGGATAGGTAAATGTGTAGTAAGCAATTTAAACTTTGCGAAAAGCCATACCCATAACTTAATTGCATAATCAACTAATATCACACCAGTTCAGCGAATCTGTTTGAGAGAGTAATTCATCATCAAAAAAAGTATTCCATTTATAATTTGTTTAATCTTTCAATAAGAACTTATATTAGAATTTAAAATAATAAGGTACCTTAATAATATATTAGATTTTGTTAATTACAGCTAACCCGAGAAACTATACCACCTAACATTCAACGAATAAAGTGACACTGTTTAGCTTTTAATACAAGATTGTTGCCATCTGAGGAATTTTAAAATTGATATTATAATAAATAAATACTTAGCTTAATTTCTTTTCTCTGCACTTCTAACTTGACTTTAAATTTATATATAAAATGTGTATGTTTGAGAATGTGTGACATAAAAGACAGAAGTAAAAAATACCAGAGATAATGAATTTGTATTTAAATCTGTAATGCGATGCAATTATGTAATAATAAAAAACCGTTTAAAAATATTTAACTGGTTAATAGTTTCAGCTGGTACTTATTACATAATAATTACCCACTGAAACCATTACCGGAAAAAGCAGTCAATTAATATAAAACTAATGTACTACATAGGCAAATTTACTTTTTTTTTTATTTACAAATGTGTATTTCATCATTATCTTTTACAGAGTATTGATAAGCTGAAAATTTGAAAATAGAAAGCTTATTTTAGATTTTATAAAGGTACATGGGTTTTTATTTTGACATAGGCACGCATAGGCACTAAATGCACTTTGCGCTTATACATTCGAATAAACATGTTATAGGAAATGAACTTAAACAACGATTACGTGCTGTTTATACAATAAAGCTCCGACATTTCATAAGATTTATTAAATTGGAATTGCTTTTCCGAACGCTTACCGAGAATTCAGTAATAGTACATTGTGTTGTTATGCTTAAGAGCACGATTAGACTAAACAATTATTTCGACAAAACGCTCTGTGTATTTATAGAGTGCTACAACATTAACCGTGGAAGTTCTGTAACTTTTTTACTATTTAGTGTTTCAACTACGCAAATTTTCCGGTCGTAACGTTTGTTGTCAGAGTAGAAAACTAATTCGCATTCTAAATCCTATACGAATTACCGAATTCACTATTTCTGAACTTTCATTTCGTGTGTTGAGCAACGAGTGGTTCAACCCACTCGTTTTTTATTTCTACTAGTAGAATATCCAAGAATTTGTTTTTAAAGACAACACTGTATTCGAGTGATTCAAAAATCTATAAAATTGTAAGCAGTAGAAAATAATTTCGCGCACGAATTGTATTCGTATTCGAATTCCAAATTTACATCTGATTCAAAAATACGTCTTCTGCGAAAGCATGCCAGTGTACCTCGATAGCTTGATCGCTATATTTCTTTGCAATCGGCAAAACATTTCTTTCCAATGAAATTGTTTGTTACTTAAACTGTAAGTTTGTTTGTTAAGTAAACTGTCTGTAAATTGCAAGCTCTAATGTACACTATTCAAACACATCCACAATAAATCCAAAAATAATTTCCGTTATGTTATTAGTTAAGAGTATATAAAAATACTGTGATTTTACACGTTCATTACATAAATTACAAGAAAAGGAATTAATCCATGTTGTAATATGTTCAAAGGGAATTTATACGGCTTTATTTATTGCAATTACTGAAATTTGTGTTAAATAATATTTCCTTTGTTAATACTTAATTAGTATTTTAACGTCCAGTGTACGTACGTATGTACGTAACGTACTATTGAAATAAAATAAATTATTTCGTCACTTTTTGGCTAATTATTTGATTATTTAAAGTGGTTGAGTGCGTGTATTGCTTTTTTTATTGCTTATTTATTTTATTTTAACTTATACCAGTAACAAAATAAAACTTTAATAAATTTGTTCAACATCTTTTTAGCGTTTATATATGTTGGGCTTTTATTAGCACTTAGCCTCACAATTGGGCCATTGTGTTTATTAAAACGAAATAAGAATTAATTGCGGCAGAAAAATGTTTGGCTTATTTATTTTTATTACCTTTGAATATGCACATGTCGCTTGATGATAAAATCAGATTGAAGCCTAAGGTGGAATGTATCTTTTCACTTTGGACTTATGCAGAAAAATCACTTGTCCTCATATACGCTTTTCCTCTCTTAAGGGGATAACATGGTTGAAATCTCATAAACACTGTATCTTTGAATAAATTTTTGAGTAAACTGTTTGTTCAAGAGTTACAAAAAAATGTATGTTATTCTTAAGGATACATCGTAGTATCTTTAACTAACTTTCATGTAAAAAAATCACAAAATCTCGTCTTTTTAAAACTTATTTGCAATTTCTCTCTGAAACAGCTTATTACTAATCTATCTTGCACCATAAGAAAGCTTTCGATCTTGACTACAATGTCTATTAAAAAAAAATATTTTCTTGGATGTTCTATTAAATAATAAATAAAAACCTAAAACAGCACAAAATCCCCGAGCTAAGCTCCCCTGCAACGCCATGCAGGGCAGCATGCTCGACTCGAAGCAACAATTTTAGTGTCAAACAGACTCTGGCAGAGAGAGGAATGTACGTGCGTTACTTGTTTTTAAAAATTACAAAAAAGAATTGATCTGAATGATTCATAACTTAAATCTGTTTGTAAATAGTATGAATATTATATACCGTAACTCTGACGAGATAATTTAAGTTGTAAATATATTTAAAGTGGTTTTCAATTTTGTTTCCTTGTCATAGAATAAATCAATTGGATAGCAATGCCTAAAGCAAATCCAATTTATTTTTTCAGTATTTAATGTTACTTTCTAACATGATTCATATACAGACATATACCAAATTACAGCTATCTAGTACTAATAGATTTTGAGGCCGCGGACAGACATACATGGCGAAAACTATAAGGGTTTCTTATTTACGGAACCCTAAAAGCACCTGCTAGGGCCTCCACTACTGGAAGCCGAATTACCTCACTGAATAACGAGGCTTATCTTTTGAGCTAGATGAAGACTTGGAGACCTATTTTTGAATTACGTATGCGACTTTGAAATCACCGATATGATTATTAATCAGCGATTTTCAATAATTCTTATTTTTGAATATCACTTATGTGACTACCTTACGTCAGTCACGGATGTGATTTCATTACGAGTGCCCTCGCCCACTCGTAAACAAGTCATAATTGTGGAAATGTTATCTGTGTTTTGTTTAGAGAACCTATTGACAAGAGTATGAAGTTGGTGTGTTGATTTTTCAGTCAGTCTTCTTAAATAGCTTTTTTATTTCCAAGTAACTTTTACGGTTTACTGCAAGCATGTAGAATATATAGCAGTAAATTATAAGTATTTACTAGAAAATAGCTACTTAAATGTAGGTACAGAATAGAACCAAAAGTACTTACATTACTTTAGTTTTCTTTTTTCTTTAGTTGGATTTAAAATTAAATAAGAAAATAAATATGTTTGAAATCTTAAATTAATTAAAGAAATAAATAAGTTTGAAATCTTGTTTTTTTTTTCTTTATCAAGCCATACACCATAATGGTTAAGCTGGCAATAACCGGCAGCGGCTACATTCTGCGTGGAACCAAACCCTTACATTACTTACACATATACAGTCAAAATAGACTAAATTATGATTCCAGTTTGCATTAACCCGGCGTGAGTGAGGTTGGGTATGTCATACCCGAAATGTTTTATAAACGCAGATATTTTAATGTTACTGTTGCCATGCAAGTCCTGTTGTTTCAGTAGCTGGAGGTAAAGATACAAGGGGTGAGGTACAGTATCGAGTTTAGTGTTGCACCGGCGGCGACGACAAATACACATGCGTACACGCGGCTGGGGTACGGAATTGTATTGATTTGTAGGTGTAATTTTGGTGCTCTATTACATGATCTCACAAGACTTTTCAGTTCCTTTTTTATTTATAATAATTAAAAGACACTATTGTTATATTGATTTACCAAAGTTGGAATTTTGTTGGATTTTTATGGCAAAAGAAATTAATTGCCTGAATTTGTATTTTGCGAAAATAATTTAGATATTGTGTTATTTCAATAAAAAATAATGCTGCTTAACTTAATGTTGGTATTTTATTTACTCATCTTGTTGAATAGTTACTATTATTAATATATCTTAAGCATTAATTCTAATTACACAATCATAGTATCAAAAATTTTACATCAAAATTTTAACAATTTCTCACCTCATTCACGCCGGGTTAATTCTCAACAAGCTAGACTTTTGTGGAGGCTTTGAATACGTCATTACAAATGATATGTCAAAAGTCCCCATTGATCCCGCTTGTGCGTTGTTTTTTATTTGAGGTCAAACGTGCGTATGTCTCTGAAACAACGAGAGCTATCGAAAAATGGTTCAGACAAAGTTTGTGGATCGTAAAATTGTCCACAAATAAGATCTCAACACTTTTCTTCTACAAAGCAACGCTTTCGAGATATCGTGACTTTAGACCGCAGGAAAGTCGTATTTTCGACTATATGGTACTCGTATATGCACACATTTCCGCACCACCTCTGAGGTACTCTACACGGCGCTTTTTTTACGTGGTTTCCCTAGTAGGAATACCCCACAATATATTTTGATCGAGAGAATATAATAGGACGCTATTTTATTGATGAACATTTTTTTTATTAAATATAATGAAAATTTTAACAGCAAGAAAATTACATCATCATTCTTCATCTAATTCTTCATAGTTCTGTCTGTCATACTTATTCTCAATTCCTGCCATAAGATTTTGTAGGTTTCCGCTATATCTTATATTAATATCTGATATTAAAAATCATTTTAATGAGTCAAAATACATTTGACTTGTTAGATTACAGATGGCTCTTTAATGCAAAGGAGAGTTAAAATTAATTTGTACTTGTCAGAAAAAAGTGTAGTAGTGTAGTACTATATAATAACACACTTAACTATACGTATATGTATTAACACTATATGTATTAACAACACACTTTTTCTTCGCAACACAATGTTCTAATAACCTGAAATGAAAACAAGCAGAATTATTACCAAATGTGTGTCCTACATCAATGTCAAACTAACATCCATGGAAATGTTATAAAATAGACACTGTTTTTATCAACAAAACGGAGCCTGCCAAAAAACGTAATTTATAAATAGAGTAGTAAATCGGGAAATCCTTCATTGTGCGACGATATTCCATCTGGTCAGATCCGAGTGTCGCGGCTCGCCGCTAATGCAACGTGTAATTGACCGACACAAATTGAATCCTCATCCAACTTGGCAATACGAGTATTATCGAACGCTGGCAAACTTATGAACTGGTTTTACGAGTAGATGTGTCTAATCTATGAATAACACTTGATTATATTAAATATATATATATATATATATATATATATATATATATTTATTTATTAACGACAGCCAATGTCAATAGTCACAGATAATTACTATACACAAGTGTTCAACTTTATCATCCAAATATCACAATATCATCCTTTTTTTTATAACGTAGGGAAATGCAGTTACACATACCTCATGCTCGGGAGCAGCACGAAGTCGGTCGCCAGATGGTAAATGCGGCCTACCGACTAAAACCACAAGGACCTCGCATCTGCACCGAAAAGTGACGGGGCTACGGGAACCCATAGTACACAACCGCGGCCCCGTCGATGCGTACTCGCCGTAGCAAGTCCCTCCCATTTTCCCTGAGCATCTTGTGGGGAGCAACGCAGGTGTTCATACACGGCTCTCGTCACCGCGATTCCCCGGCACTACGTGTCACGGGGCTGCACAATTTTTATAACGCGGGGAGGGCGTGCTTCCTCTCCAGCCGCTGTCGTCTCTGGGGCGTTATAGTATACATTGGTGACTTCCATCGCTGTTTCTTCGGAGGTCTCGGGTCTTATAGCCCGCCTCTGTCGTCTCCTGCCCACATTAGTCTTGGGGGAAGAGCATGTCTTGTCCCCAAGACGATGATACGCTGGTTTCCCAGCCGCTGTGATCACAATATCATCCTAACTCAACCCAACGTACCATTGTTTATGTATTCGCATATATTAGGGCGGTTGAGGGGCACAACATAAAGTAAAAGGAAGGAGGAATGGAGTTCGCCGCCTGTACGAGGGCATCTTGCGATCCGTGGCCATGTATCGGCCGATCCGACCTCGACTCGACCCAGCACACGCTGGCGGAGTGCCCCGCGTGGGCCTCCGAGCGCCGAGTCTTGGTCGCATTGATTGCGGCAATGCTGGCGGACGAGGGAGGCTGGAGGGCTGTGGCCTCCTTCTGTGAAGCAGTGATGCTCCAGAAGGAGGCCGCCGAGCGGGGTCGGGAGATGGCTGATCCCGCTCGAAGCAGGCGGCGCCGGGCTCGGTAGCACAGCTGCCGCGCGCCGCGGGAGGGACCACGCCCCTTCCGTGGCCAGGGGGCGTCGTCGGTGGCGGAGATCGGAAGAGGTAGAGCCTCCCCAGGCGAGGGCTCCCCTGGATCGTCGGGGGAGCGGAGGCTGAGGGTTCCCAGAAGTCGCTTGGTATTCCCGGGGGCTCCATACATGCCTGAGGAAGGCCATCCCTGAGGATTTTAGTGGGTAGACCCCTGTGGATGTATGCCATGGCATTTGCCATTGACGTATTATTTACTGTGGAGCACTGCAGAGAACAGTGTGTAGTATACAGTCACTTAATAGCTCTATGGAAACAGTCTATTAATAGCTCTATGGAAAACTGTGATTCAGTAATAAATAAGTATAAATACCTAAGACATTACATAAATTACCTCCAGGACCGTGCTTAAGCATACGTATGTTGCACAAATGTGATAGAATCTCGTTGTGTATACTTGAACTTGCTATTTTAATGCATTGACTATGTAAGTATGTTGATAAAACTAGAGTTCAAATAATCTCATTTAAAAATCTAAGATTTTTAAAAGACGACGAGAAAGAATACGTCCTGGAAATGGTTCATGCAGTAATCGATTAATTTCACGAGCAGTATGGCATGCACTATCTTGTTGAAACCACACATTGGCCTCAACAATAGCATCTGATTTCGAAACCGAGAACTCATGTATTCATGTGGCGACATTGAGCACTAGTAACAGTCACTACTTGTCCGTAATGATTTTCAGAAAAGTATGATCCATAGGATCTATAATAACTACAGATTATAATTACAAAATGTCACTGTTTGATATACATAGTTTTGAGTATAAGGCATACTCAAAACTATATCAAACAGCGACATTTTGTAATTCTGTAATTCTGTAGTTATTATATTTTTCTTAATATTTACCTGTAAAACTCCATCGTTATTCTCACTTTCTCCAAACTAGTTCGCAATGTATTTTTATAGTCATAATATTAAAGTCGGTCATAGTACTCTGTGGTTCATGTAAGATTCTCAGAAAATGTACAACTCCTACTATGAATCACAGATTGGCGACAAAAAATGTAAATTCACTGCTAATCTTTAATTAGTAGTGCAAACTGCAAATTTTTTATCCAAGCACCGACCCTGGTATGGCAGTTGTTTCTGGTATAAATGTGAAACTGAAATAGATAATCCATTTGCTGTAAATGACATAAGTACATAAAAGTGATTTTGATGAAAAATTGATTAATGAAATTGTGATTTTGATTTTATTCTTAGAGAGATTGTGATTTTTTATATCCTAGAGTTATCACATTGACCTCAATGGGACCAGCATTGAGAGGATTTGGATTGCATGATAAGTATGTTAAACGGTGCCTATTTTGCGCCCAAAATTTAGTTACCTGGTGGCAAAAGAGCTAAATATCGAATTTGTAACAAGCCCTCTCCAGATACGGTGGGGCTACAAACTACAAATTTATTAGTTCGAAGTACGCCATGAATTCTAAATTTTGAGTTTCGGCGCGCTGTGTAAATGTGTTTCGTAGTAAAAAAGTGAGCAGTGTGTAGTGTAGCAGTGAGCATGCATTGATTTTCCTAAAATTCAATAAAAGGTAAGGTAGTTTCATGTGACTTGTTAATATCGAACTACAATAATCACTGCCACCCGCCCTACATCGCGCTGGAGTATCGCCAGCGCGCAAATACCGCGCTTCCAAGGTGACATTGCTCGCGCGCACAGATGGGCAAATTCCACTAAAAAGCGACAGCCAAATTGAATAAACTTTTGCGTTAGAGCAATCGTTTTACAGCATTGATTGACAATGAATCTATGGATAAATGAATAATGTAGCATTTGAATTAATCAATCGTGATGGAATCAGTTGAATTTGCTTTCCCCATTCTCAAATGACAAAGGTTAATGCCACTTCTGATGCAGCTTATCAGTGGAATGGTACCTCATATTCAACTCGCTCTTAATTATATATCGTCGGTCTAATTATCAGAGTTCGTAACTCCTTTTGGGTGAGTTTTACAGGAGCCACTAAAAACTAATTATTTTTATCATTGAGAGTAATATTTGTTAAATAATGATGAATTTAAAAGTAATTCACTGCTCAGAATTAAATTTTAAAGCTTTTTTGGTAATATTCTAATTATATTAATAAAAAAATGGAGATAAGAACTATTTTCACTAAGCCTTTGTGGAGTTACGAATTAAGAACGGAATTACGACTTTTTCTTCTGCGGATTGCTTTATGCTTCTGTAAATAAAACCACTTAAGTTATTATATTAGGCATATTTCTTTATTAAGAAAATACAAAACGTAAGTACCTACTTATTATAATCAAATTTCTAAGTCTTATTATACTTTTTATAATTTTGTACTTTATAAAACTTACAACCTATGAGTAAAGATAAGAGAATCAGTCGTTAAAACCTATTTTTATAACTCAAAATAATTTAAACATCACAGAAGCGTTCTAAATTAAATTCTGTGTCACATATATTAGGAACTTTTTTTAATCTCTAATCCTCGATATGTTTATTAAAGCTTTATATAAAGCACATAAATTATTTTACTAGTAAGTATTGTATTCTTTATAATCACTATTTATAAACGACAACAGGTACACTTTTTATCTAATAAACTTAGTAAAAAAATAATAATACTTATGTGTACTTAATTATAACATCTGCATGGCACAAAACAGTCTTAAATTTATACATATCTTTAAAATTTAAAATATTAAAAACGTCGTATACCTTAATATTTATAAAAATAATCAACAAAATATGTAGGTACCTACCCAAAATATGTAGGTACCTATATCAAAAGTTTATGAAATAAAAACTATTCAAAATAGGGTAAATCATCGTAAAATTTGTGATAATCTTTTTCCATGGTGAGTTTCAGGGCTTGAAGGTCGAGGTATTTTTCTTTTTTTATTTTTAATCTTGTTGGATATAGCGTTGGAATATTTTCCAATGGAACAAAACACCTTTGCTTAAATCTAATAGGAAACTCTTCCCAAGCTATATTTGAATGTCTTAATTTGTAAACAATCTTGCCCTTATCCGGAATATACTTTAAAGCCCTTAGGTCTGTTACTTTTGGGTCACCAGTTTTCTTTCCAGGTCTAATTGTCTTATAAAAAGTTAATGTTTTCTCGAAATCTTTGAAGAAGTCGTGATAAAGATACTGGACGTCATAAGGATTTTTCTTACAGGCCACCTTCGCGAAATATACATAATCGGCTGGAACGTTAATTTTCTTATGTCTTATCGCTCTTTCTATAACGGAGTGCATGCTGTCGCACTCCATTTGCGTGTGACCTTTTTCAAGGTACTTCTGTGTGACTCTAATCTTATTTTGCATGCTAAAGTTAAGTAATGCATTGGATAAAACTACATTTCGGTTCTGGTAAGTACAACCGTCGCTGTAAATAATCAATTCTTGATCATGATGGAGTGAATGTTGATTAATAAACTTTCCCAGGGCAGTGACGATTATTGTGGAAAATTCGTTACTAGTAAGTTTTCCTTCGCTTTCATTCCAGATGTAACAGTAGCCTTTGTTTCTTTTCACATCGTAAAGAGTAAAATTATGAGTGATAAGCTTCGTTTTATAATAAAGAGAAGATACATTTGACTGCGGGCTCAATAGTACAGATTGTAAGTCCATGGTCAGAACCTCATCATTTGAGGCAGAATCTTTTGCGAGTTCTCTTCGTGCTTCCTCTTTCATATCTCGGTGAATCTTGTACTCAGATTCTGTCGTATTACCGGTTTTAAACGACTCGCAAGTATCGCATAAATCTTTTTTAGGCCTAAACAGTGACAAGTTCGACTCTTCAAATACGTTTGAGAAAGTTGCAACGCATAATGGTTCAGTATTTTCTCTAGGACAGAATTCGTTTTTGTATACTTTGTACAGCTGCGATTTTGATGTCCAAAATGGTTCCAAATACAATTTGGTAGTGTCCTTCCGACAGTAATGAGATTCAAGCTTTGGCAAAGAATCTAGGAACTTACGTAATCCTTTTTGAGGTACATCTTTGGCATTATTCTTTGGTGCATTTTTCGGTACGTCGTCGAGAATTATCCATTTCTTAATAACCCATTCACCAACAGACAAACTGTTTAAAAACATTTTTTTGCATACTCGATATCTACACCTATTGCTGTCGGTAAGGTACAATTCTACTGAATTTTCTCGTCTAGATGAAGTACCAGCACATCTTTCTCTTTTTTTTGGTTTGCAGATAGAAGACATTTTTATAAACATCTTTTTTTCTTGCCACGTCATATTCCAAAATTTTTCAAAGCATTTATTTCGTTCTTCTTCTGAAATTTTATCACATTGTAACTTTGTATCACCCTTCGAGCTTAGTTTGCAGTAGCACCTATCTTTTATCTTTCTTTCACTCTTAGGTTCAATAAAACTCCATTTATTATCTATTTTCTTTTTACCCAAATATGGTTTGCCCCTTTCTCTTTGTTTTTTGTTTTTATTAACGATCCAATCTTGTGGATTACTCTTTTTTTGTCTTATCTTTTTCTGCAATGTAGTTATATCTTGGTCAATAGAAGTGTTATGATCACTGGCCAAGCCTGATGCCGATGATGTGGTAGCCTCTGCAATCTCGTTCCTAGATGTGTGAGTGTGATCACCTGTGTCTACTAATATAGAAACGCTATCCGAAGAAGAAGAAGTGTTACGATGACTGGCCAAGCCTGATGCTGATGAAATGGTAGCCTCTGCAACCTCGTTCCTAGATGTGTGAGGGTGATCACCTACTAATATAGAAACGCTACCTGATGAGCTTGTTGACATTTTCCGAAGAGATCCATCATTGCACAAAATAATATTAGTGGGAGTACCGCTAATATATTTTTTGTCACTGAAGTCTTTTTCCAATATTAGAGAAGAACTATTTGCTTGTAAAACATAAGTTCCCGGTGTTATTGAGAGATCAGGCACATCGAGTTCTTGCGACATCAAACTGTCTTGTGAAGGTCCTGGAAGATCTTCGGAGGCAGAAAATTGGACATTTCGTAATATTTTTAATATTCTGGGGTTTTTATTCATTTTGATGTGTATCTAAAATTTAAATAAAATCCGTTATTATGAAACATAAAACATCGTAACTCCTAAGTTTTTACTCGCGTTAGTAAATAAAACTTCGTAACTCCACTATGACATTTTTATGGTTAATAAAACAATACATTCCATAATATTAGGTTATTTAAGTGTAAATTATAAGTTTGATTATTTTAAACATTAACATTAAAATAATAACAGCAACTATAACCATTACCTACATACCTTGTTTTTTGAAAACTTCAACACGTCCTCCTAAGTGGAGTGTCCAAGCGGTACTGTGGTACTGAGCGCGGGAGATACGAATGTTGCTTATTACAAAATGGCGGCGGGGAAATACGCGTCTTTATTTTTTGTTCTTAGCGAGTTGTATTTAATTCGTATGAATTACGCATTTTTATAACGGATAAGTTACAAAAATCTACACCAGATGGCATTAAAAGTCTAATTTCGATATTTTTGGAGTTACGAACTCTGATAATTAGACCGACGATATTGTATATACGAGTAACACATCAAGCTGAATAACATCGCAGTGAAATATTTTCGTGCAGTAGACTACTCACAAACATTCAGAACAGAAAATGCAACGAATACAAAGAACGAAACTGTTCATTGTCTTCGTTGTTTTATCTGAAATGTGTATTTGTTGAAATGTGAAAAAGCTATTTTCTCTCGCAAGCGTGTTTCCAATTGCTAAATTGGGTGAACCGGCATTCAGATCTGCATTTCCTTGCTTTTCCAATGGCATAATTGGTTAAGGCACTGTCTCTGACATAATATAAGCACGGATAGACCCATTAGTGTCCTATGTTCGGTGTCCTAAGATTAGTATCATGAACAAAAATAGATTTTGCTGCTCACTGTATACATAAATATTGGAAACTTGCAAGTGTTCGTTGTCTTGCGTTATGCAATTAAAGTGAGTATTTACTCAATACGCTAAATAAATGTACAAATATGAAAAAACGTAAACAATATATTTGATTCGGGCGGGACTCGCACTCGCGTTCAATATTCCAAATTGATTAATTAGCCGATTCGGTTGATATAGTTATAGACAGTGAATAAAGTTCTGTAGCTTAACAAAGTAAAATGTCAGAAATGTAGTTGAAACAATCACTTATTTGCATATCATTTTTTAAGATTTTAACGAAGCCGTCAGGGATGACCTTATAATGAGCATATTGATGCTCGCTTGTCTCTTAATATTTCGACCACAAACAGCAGTATTTGACTTATTTAAGTCCAGTTTGAGCAGCAAGTACAATTGAGATTAACGGTTACCATGAATTTCTCTACTTTCAAAATTTTATATAAATATGTAATTAAACATTATTTTTTAGACTTGACGATACATTATTTTACATAAATATACTTCATCATTAATTTCCTGCATATGATCCCACATAGAGTAGGCGAGTCCTTTCAATTACATTAGCTTGTTTAAGATTTCTAGGCTAGGACCACGCTAGCTGAATGCCGGCTGACAACTTAAAGTACACTGTTAAGCTTCTATGCAGCTACATGCAAATTATGTATCACATTATTTTCGAGTCTCTCTAATTACATTAGCTTATTCAGGACTTCTAGGCTAGGACGACACTGGCTCAGGACCGGTTGTCGACTAAAGTACAACATTGAGCATCTTCACAGGTTTATACAGATGAATGTTATGAAATTGTGTTTTACTGTAAGATCATAACTGTTATTTACTGTTTTACTGTGTATGTACACATAGATTAATGTACATACATTATTCAAAATCAGTCACGAGAATACAACGCTACAAATGTGTATTCAATTTTGAAAGTGTTCAAAATTGAATACACATTTTATATTTTATCTATTCAAATTAATCGAAATAAATATCGGAATCTAACTGCATTTAAGTATCAATAACATTCTGTTCTAAAAACATCACTTAAAATATATGTAATATTTTTGCGAGAATTTTCCAATATCCAAAGACGTCGTTTAAAAGTACTGCGTTTTCCATTCCAATAGCAACCACGTGTATTACCTGATACAGGCGGGGCCTCACCTAGAAATCCATTTCAACTATTTCTTATACCTGAATTACCACTGTTTATTTTTTGGAGTCTTTCCAGACTAACCTCGCAACTCAGTGATTTTATACAACGAATCGCTGGAATTTCAGTTGAATTTACTCTTCAGATCTTAACGAGCCAGACATTCTAGAACTCATTTACAATTGAAATCCGCAGCAGCAAACAGCGGGTTATTGTGAAATTCCAAGTGGATATGTCTAGACTCTTCCGATTAATTAACAAGCTACGTAAGGTTAATAAATATTAGCATTGTTGAGTAAGAAAGAAACATAGAGTAGGTATGTACTCTATTATGAAATTTCTAGGGATGGAAGAGTATTTTAGTTAATTTCGAAAGCAGGAACCACAAAAATAGTAGACGTAGAATATGAAAACTTAGCTAAATAGCGAAACAGTTATATATTTTTCTTTTTATTGTTTTTATTCTATGCAGAATTTGAAAGAGGACATTTTTAATTTGTTTCGTTGCATTTTATATGAAAACTCAACACATTATTTTTTCAATGCTGTATAAATTTTGGAACTTTTGATAAAAAGCTAAAGGTGGTTTTCTTTTGACTTTAGTCTGAAACTTATAGGATTGTGAAGAGACTAGAGAATAGGTGGAAATTTGAAAATGGTGCGGATCATGGCAATGGGACGAATGCATTAACACCTCCCAGCCAAGCTCTCTTTTACTGAATGGCTGAGACGTTATTGTGATGGAAAAGCTAACCCTTTTTATTTCTTTCTTACTTTAATAATATTCTCTTCCAATCCTCCCTGCGTCAACACACTTAACTCGGGTTTTGGTGCATTTTGTAAAGACACGTAATGCCAAAAAAAAAGAAACGAAGTGATAAAAATATACCTTCTGAGTATCTTTCCTGTTCTTGTTGAAAAAGCTCTTCCCTATTTCCGAACAGTTGTAATTGTTTTTCTATGCTTCTGTGCAAGTTAGTTTTAATGCGATATATGTTTGTAAACTCAATGTTGAATAAGGATTAACATGATTTCGACGAAAAAAGAGTTTATCAGATTGTGTGATGATACTCTTTATGATAATAAATTGCTTAAAATAATAATTGCAATAAAATTGAAGAACTGGCGGGATTATTATATGATTAAAATTTTATTAATATATTTATTTATTACCATTTCTTTTAATATATTTATTTCTATTGGTGTCAAATAATTAAAAATTTAAAAAAATCAATTATCCAATATTTTTTATCTGTATATACCAATTGCTGATGGTTGTAGGTATGTTTTAGCCATGAAAAAGACCGAGGTACAATTGTGCTAATCAATAGCTATGTACAAATAGGTATATAGAAAAAATAATGGTATAGTATTGATTGACTTATCAGATTTGGATAGTACTAAAATAATATCGTGTACGTATTTGTTGGAGCGCACGTGAGTCTGAAAATAAACAGTAGCTGTGAGCTTTTCCAAGCTGCTCTTGCGTACTGACAAACGGCCGCTTCAAAGGAAACAGCAAACCTCTTATATACAAACTTCTTAAAATACAAAGCTAATCTTTTAAAAAATTCATTCTCTCTTTTAAGATATTTATTTCTATTAGTGTGAATAATTTTAAATATCAATTATCCAATATTATAGTTCACTGAAAAATATTTATTATTTCAGTTAAGACTAGCTGGTCCGCCGAACTTATAACAATTGCAATGAATAAAACTTTTAGCTAAACTTTATGACGTGAATGACATTTTAGAATATGGCATAGTTTCAAAACGGATATTTTAATAAATAAATGTTTTTTTTTTTGTTTGGTTGGTTGGTTTTTCCAATAGTTGTATATTATACATGGCATAGATTGTTTTTGTCACGAGTTAAATCTTAATCCCAAGTATGATTATAAGTATGAACTATTAAACCATAATCGAGGGGTTCAGAATTAGAATCATCAGCGTAACGAGAGACGTAAGAGCATAAACCAAAGGCACGAGAGGCAAATAATTTCGCAGCCAAGCACAATCTACAACTTTTCATATCACCTCAACGAGAAAAGTACTAACTACTGGAAATCGTTGATGCGATGAAAACACTTTGAAAGTGTTTAAACGTGAAAATACAACAGGGCATTATATTTATCAATTTTATTATAAAAAAAAATCATAAATAAAATTGCTGCTATTTATGTATAAGTTTATTATATATTTGATTGTAACATTAAATTTCATTGGAGTAAATATAAGCGAGGGGGGTGCGGGGTTGGAATACCATTCTTAACGACTGATTTTGGATGTACATGAGGGAGTCTCAGCTGATAACTGAAGTTGCTTCAAAGTAACCATAATTTTACATATTTTTTATTTAATTTTAATGGAGTCGTCAATATTTCCGTACTAAGAAAGAGATGATGAATGAGAGAGAATGAGAAGATGGAAAGAGTATATTGAAATTTTGTTTGAAAGGTATGAGCCAAGGTTAAACTATGGAATTGAGGAAAAATTAAGATAGTTGACAGAGAATTCACGTTAGAGGTGGTTGTAAAAGAGGTAAGATGTTTAAAAAATAGGAAGGGCTTCAGGGTATGACAAGATATCTGCTGAAATGATTTAGGCTGGATAGGGATGTATGGCAACTCTTATGTACTATTTATTTAACCTAACTTCGAATTAAAGGGCCAAGTAGCAGAGGACTGGTACAAGTGCTGATTGTGCAATTGTACAAGGATAAAGGATTACAGCAAGAGTGTAGAAATTACCGTGGCAATAGCCTACTCAGCATTGTAAATCAATTGTATGGAAAGGTATTGATTAAAAGAATGATGAATGAAACGATAAGAAATTTTGGGATATCCAAACGGGTTTTTGAAATAGAAGGCGGTGTATGGACGACGTCTTTTCCTTACGTTACCTAGTCGCAAAATGTTTGGCAAAAAACCAAAAAGTCTATTCCGATAAAGTGAGGAGGAATGAATTGTGAAAAATATTATCCATGTGCAACAACCTAAAACATGTACACACATCACTATACAAAGATTCTAGAGCCTGAATTAGGATAAATGGGGCGCACAAAACTGGTTTGATATCCGAAAAGGTGTCAGACAGGGATGTGTAGTCTCGCCATGGCTGTTCAATCTAAGTATGGATGACAGTTTAAAGTATTTGAACAATTATGACTGAGGATTGAAAATAAATAAGTTAAATATGAAGTGCCTCCTATATAACCGACGAGCGTGCATGAAAGTATTAATGATAGACGAGGAAGCTAAGCAAGTACCTATGTTTGGATAGTAGCAAGTGGAAAACTGTGATCTCCGCCTATTACCATGTGAAAGTGAGTGTAGTATTATCTCCATAAACTGTTGTTGACTGGGATGATAACGAGTTGTATGAAAAAACTACATTTATTCAAGTCTCGAGGTTTTGATGAATAGTTTTAACTTTACAGTTACGTTTTATAGTAACGTCTGTAGCAGCTGTTCATGCGTTTGCTACGAATGGTGTTTATATTACTATACGTCTACGATTATCCATACGAATATTAAAAATGATTTTATGTGACTCCGTTAAGCTTTAATGTTAAAACAGTAAAACCAATTTTAATGAAATTTGTTATGTTGTTAATTTACGGTTAGTTAATTTACTGATACGGGGAAGGTTATAGCATAATTTTCTAAAATAAAGTAAAATATTTCCCTCCTATGGGAAAATTCTGCAAAACGATTATACCGCTTGCGATGTATGGGGAGAATTTGAGACACGAGGAAAGGTAATAATTTGATGAGGATAATTTTTACCACCGGAATCAAGCGATCATAAAGAAATCTCATAGAATACACGATATCGCATCCGGAAAAGTAGTTAGATATAAATTGATGTGACCCGGTAAGCGCAATCGCTGTTTGAGGTTAGCTAAAGAATTTTACGTCTCTTGTAGATTGCATTTAATTACTGGAACTTGCAGTGATAAATATTTAAGTCTACGTTTAGAAGAACTTCTAATGAAAACAACCAGCAAGAATAGCAGCTATTTCTTTTTCCTCCCTGGGTAACAAAATTATCAATTGGAAGGTTGGTCTCAGAGCAAAAAGTACATCACAGTATCTATTCACATTTCAAATAAACGATCCCTTGTCAAACGAAATCTTTTAACTATGCGGAAGTTTATTCACTTTGTGTATACGCTCTTATGCTTTATTAGGCAGGTGAATAATACCGACGGTAACCAATTAGCGCCAGAAACGATTGTTTATTATCCGGGGCTTGTGCGAGGCTGCCCCAATCAAGCACTTGCGAGTACGTATATCCGGTCGTTAGAGCCAGTTCTTATATTAATTGCGTGTCTAGCGGTAACCCTATGCAAATAAAATCATATAGGTTGAAATATACGGTACATTTCACATCATAATATACCATAAACAATCATTAGTTTTCCGAAATATGGAAGATTTGTACACCAACTGCTTGGTTAAAGTAGACCATGGGTATTAAAAATTTGCTACTTTATATGTGATGTGTCTTCAAAAAAGTTCTTTCAGACTATTAAAATAATAGCCCCTTATAAAATTTTCTGGGAATTTTTAACTGGGACAGTGTTACATTCAGTTACGTTTTTAAATTAATAATTATTTCCATCATATTGTATAACTTCGCATAGTGCTACCACGCCGCACTCTAATTACAGGCCTCTCGTTTTGGCAATACTGGTACTAATTTTATTTTACTTAATTCTATCTACAAGGGGTAATGCAAAAGTAATGATAATCCAAATAATACTAAAAATCCCTTAATATATGTTTTCTTGCCCAATGCCTTGACAGTTGCCAACACTTTACTATCATAATTAACTTTCGAACGTCACTAGGAGCTAGATTTGTCAAATAGAATGAGTGTTGGAGCAGTTCAAAGCCTGAGTAATAAAAACCTAATAGCAGCTCCTTTCTCTAAATATCGGAACAAAATTATTCTTGTAGCATCCCAAAATGGTAATAATTTCCAAGCACTTTCAATTTCCTCAATGCTACAGATGAGGCACGTTTCCAAAACATCGTTTATTTCAGATTCAAATAGTAAATGCAGGTCTCATCCATATCACAAAACACACATACAGTTTTTTATATTTACTTGGAAATTCTTGTTCGAACTTCTCGTAGTACTTCTTCGACGGATTTTGGTCATAGTGATCTTTTCAATTCCGTTTTATTAACGTTGATGTGCTATTTTATGACTGAACACACCAGATAAAATGATTCGCTTTCTAACGAGATTTCTACGAAATCTTTCCTTTATTGCTTTGATCACCTCTTTCGGACTCACCCTGTGTGGAGAGTGTTTTTCTTGTAATATATAGAGGAGTTTTCACTGTACCTATCTGATCGAATGTTTATTTGACTAATACCATGCAGATGAGTTTCACAAATTTTATTTGACTCCATACCTACTTTATGTAATGCAATTACAACAATTTGGAGTTCGTTAACAACCCACTCCATTTATTTAATATGCCACAAATGTTTGACAACAGTGATGACGAGTGACGCCGAGATGAAAAAAAATAATCACCATCATACAATAATTATAGATTCCAGAAATATAATATTTACTTTCATTTTAATCGATAGCAGTATTTTATATAAGTGAGTAGTTGGTGTCTATATTTTAATATGAAATTAGATTAATGAATTGTTGTATGTACATACAAATTTTAATACACACTGTAATATTGTGAACTAATGATGTATTTAATAAACAAAAATTCTTTTATACATGCTTCAATGAAGATTTGAATTTAAAAGAACTTTTACCACAAGTCGCAAAAAGGGTCAAATACAGAATCATGTCATCCGATGTCAAACGATACCTACATACCTATAAACCTGAATAAAATTTGAATAAAATCTACATTTTTCATTCAAAGATATACTGACTGACTTTTAATAAAAATAACATCAGTCTGAAAAAAAAAATAGGTAATGATCTTATTTAATGCATAATCAGGATTCAGTATCAAAATATATTATTTTGAAAATACTTCCAAAATCATGTAACCAGTTTCGTTTCATTTTAGATTATACATTATGTTACACTTGCAAAAAAATCTGTACACTTACATTAATAAATCAGAAACTGTTAATATTGCCATCTAGCAGATTAACTACAAACTACTAACCAAATTGACTGGTGTGTACATTTTAAGTACGCTATTATTGTTGTGGTAGTCATTTCCCACTAAATTGTTAGATGGCGCTGTTCAAAATGAACTTCGAAGAATTTATTTTTGTATTCTGGGAAACACAATGAACTCATCTGGCTAACGTAACAGACTGTTACGTATTCACAAAGCCAAGATTTCGATTTCAGAGAACATGTTTACACAATAATTAATATTTCTTGGAAACAATAATCGATAATTCCTGTTATTGGTAGTGGCCTTAAATTCGTAGAGTACTTATGCCAAAGGTCATAATCACGATTGTAATTGAATTCGTATCGATCAAGCGGTCAGGGCGTGCGCCGGCGCGAGTTATTCCGGGAGCGGCAGGCGGGGCGTCGGCAGGGGCGGACGCGGGCGCGGGGGCGGGCCTGGCCGCTCAGTGTGTCGGCGCGCGCCGCCGCCGCTATGGGCAACCATCAGTCCGCGTCGCACACCGCCCTCAAACCCCGGAAGAACGTGCACTGGAAGTCCGCAGGTACCCTTCACCTAGCCCATCCCCGAACTCGCACACACCGAGGCCTCGCCACGGATGCTATTTTTAAAAACATTGCGTTCTACTATTCCCAAAGCGTGGCACAACAAAACAAAAACGTAAGAGCGCCCGCGTTCATGTAACCACAATCACTCTTCTAATTTTGTATGGAGTTTTATGCCAAATAACTCCGCAAGTAGAATAATTAAATGACTACCCATATACTGTGGACTGATAAGAGCATTTAATTAAGCATTTTATATTACAGGGCGGCCAGCGGTGCCGGGAAAACCAGATATAATTCCTGTGTTATCGGACGAAGAACCGAACGCCGTGACGTTACGCTGGGCACCGCCTATCCACGATGGCGGCGCTCCGCTGCACGGCTATCAAGTACAGTGCAACCGCCTGGGGTCGACGCAGTGGGTGCGCACACAACCACCGCTTGTGTTGCGTCCGGAGCTACTTCTCACAGGTTTGGAAGCACCGCACCGCTATCAGTTCCGTGTGGCCGCCGTCAACGCCGTAGGCAGATCCGACTATGGCGAGCTATCTGACGTCCTGACCGTCAGTTTCGAACGTGGCCCCCAGGAACCACCACTGTTCTTGCAACACTTACAAGATGTCACCGTCCTTGAGAACGAAGAGACAGAGTTTCACGTAGCCTTTTCAGGCACGCCGACTCCAACTATTGCCTGGTTCAAAGATGACTATGAAATTTTTAGTAGTAGACGGACTGCAATCAGTACAAATGATTCGTCCAGTGTGCTGGTCTTTCACCAAACGCTCCCGAGCGATGAAGGCGAAATTAAATGCACAGCAACCAACCGCGCGGGCCATGCTGTCACCAAAGCGCGTTTATCGCTAGAAGCGGCCCCCAAACTACGCTACCCGCGGCAATACGAAGATGGCTTGCTATACGAAATTAACGAAACAGTATTCTTGAAAACTACAATCGTTGGAAAACCGACGCCAATGGTAGAATGGCGCCACGACGGCCACCCAATAATGGCCGACGATCGAATAGAAATTTGTACCACGCCCAAATTTTCTGTACTGAAGATTCACATGGCTCTAAGGACTGACAGAGGTGAATATCAAGTGCACGCACGAAATAGTATCGGCGAGGACACAGCCGCTTTCCTAGTAACAATAACGGCGCCTCCAGAACCGCCGCAGCACGTGTCGGTGACGCGACAGGTAGACAAGTCTGTGACGTTAGCGTGGGAGCCTCCTGAAGACGACGGAGGATGTCGTATCGGCAACTATATTGTGGAATATTACCGTAGTGGCTGGAACGTATGGTTGAAAGCTACCACTAGTCGCAAAACGTCTGTCACACTTTACGACTTGATCGAGGGCAGCGAATACAGATTCCGCGTAAAAGCGGAGAGCCCTTACGGGATGAGCACGCCAAGTGTCGAGTCACCGCCTGTAAAAATTCCGGGCAGGGCGGTGGACATGGAGTTTTTGGCAGTCGAATCGAGGATAATAAACGATGCATTAAAGAGGGAAGATGGGGAAGAAGGACGCATTTCTCCTGCGCCGCGGCGGAAGAAACAGGCGGCACAAACGCAGCGAGCGCGCTCCGTGTCACCTTCGACAGCTCCTCAGCCTCAAAAGGACCCTGCCGGCAGTCACGAATTCATGCTTGTACTCTATCCAGACAACAAGGAAAGTGACAAATCTGGTAAGAATAATGTTCAAACTATCTATAATAACATGTTATTCAAAACCCGATTCGATATTTCGTTACCGTCGTTACATTTTCATATTAAATGTCATAGACAAACCGATGCATTGCAACAGTCCCTTAAAAATTCTGACCTGAAGAGAAGACTATAATACAGGATACATTCTCTAGACTATAGCAAATACAAATACGCTCACAAACTTTCACAATTGTAAAATACTTCACGAGAATTGTCATTGCGTAAAAATCTTAATTATGAAGTGTTGGTATCGTCAGTGACGACATTTAGAAAACATGTGTCACCAAACATTAATTTTGTTGGATGTAGTAAAAGCCGCCAATCTCATCATCAAGGAAATATTATATTAAATAAGTATAATATTACCACAATTAAGTTAATTAGTTGCAGGCAGTGGCAGGGCAATCATTACTCACATAGCATCAAAATTCACACGAATATGTTAATATAAAAATGTGTTAATAAAAATATGTTACTGCTTTTATTAGATAAATAATTCATAATTTTATAAAACACTCTAAATAGTAAAACGATCATGAGCTGTAATTAATAGGCATATGTTAGTCACGGGGATCTTCATTGAATTATATGTACAGGCTGAGTAAGCAAATTCAATATCCATTGTATTATTAACGAAACACACACCTTGTTTGTATTGATAGTATCCGCGCGTACCTATACATGCTCTAAATATACCCATACGTTCAAATTAATATTCTTTTTTCAAAGGAGGAGCAATTTCATATCACGACAGATAAATAACAGAGTATTTTATTTAACGAATAATGTGTTAATAATTTTATTTGCTTTTCTAATATACAAAGTTGTCATAAGCTTCGGTTTCAATCTTGGATTTCTCTAGTAATAGACTGGACTGGATTACAAGAATTTTTTTCTATTCTCATATTCGGTAAAGTTACAGCAGAACAACAAAACATAAATTGAAAATTCAGAAATAACCTGTCACACGTCGCTCCTTATATACATTAAAATTTGTACCATTTCTAAAGTACCTATAATAAAATTCTGTAAAAATTCTAGATTTACATTCGATGTACTATTTATGTAATTCAAATAAAAAACTTGACTATGATGTATGTATATTTAAAAGTTTAAATAAAATTTCAATAAGACTTAATATATAAACAGAAGAACTTACGTATAATAATATTTACATATCATCAAAAGTCTTGGTATATACCTACCTATTGTTGTTGATAAATGCCTTTAAATTAACTTCATATTACATTAAAAAAAAATATCTTTTAAACTACTTGATTGTTTCACAATGTAGTTACTCTAAGAAAACTAGATTAAATTCCATTTATAACGATATATAAAGAATAATATTTAGAATATTTTCTAAATGTTTTAGATGTATATTTTTATGAATGAAGTGGCAGATTATTCAGTTCATATTATCTTTTTACCATGGAGCAATAACAATTATGCGTTTATTAAAAAATGTATTGTGACTATAATTAATGAATGTATTGATTATACATTATATACAGATATAACCTACCTACATTAGATGTTCTTGACTATGCTGTTTGCTTGTTCTAAGCTGTTCTACTTAATATTAGATAACTTTTTTATATATTTAATAATTGCTTTAGTTGAATGTTCGATTGGTACACACATTTTTAAAGAAACTTTGAATGTAGGTATGTATTTTGTGAAAATGCTAATGATTTAAACCTAAGATTTTTTTGCCTAAGCGACCTTAAAGTTAATAACATAATATAATGCAGCGTACATTTAATCTTATAATAATAATCTTTAACCAGAACCTTAAATAAATGATTTTAATCATAGAGAAAATCATAGCTTTGCGAATTACCCACAGTTTAAAATTATTTTTTGGAAAAGATAAAGCAATAAGGAGCACACAGCACCTGTGACCGCTGCTGATTTATTTCATGTGTCTTATGAAATGATTAGATATGATGAGAGCCGGAATATCGTCCTATAAATACGACGCACGTGGTACGCAGCTCACCGCGGCCACAACAAAACCAGCTAACAGCTATAGGGGGCAATTTAACCCACATATTTTATACTTCTACAATGCTTCTGCGAATTAAGCCGTAAATAATTTAAGCGAACTACTTTTATTGTGTATTTCAACAATTATAAACTGTATATCGATATAAGCTACCCACGAAATAAAAAAGAATAAATACCACATTCTCTTTATTTATTGTTGTAACCTTCACAAACATTACGAGGTGATAGAGTTCAATTTGTATTTGTTCCAATTATATTTTGGCATTTGTTAGCGATTAGATTGAATAAACAAACAGATGCTTGTATTATAGGGCTTCTAATTAGTCTGGACTTAATTGCATTATGTTGAATGTGTTTGATAGCTAACTCAATCTTAATAGTTTCTAAACAGTAACTAAGTCCGAAAAACTGTGTAATCACATTTTCCTGGATATAACATTATTTGTAATAATAGGTATCTAATTTGACACATTTTAACTTTTGTTTCAGAAAAAAGAAAGTCCTTCCAATTGGACTTGGAAGATGCTCTGTCACCACCCCCACTGTCACTGTCTGCGCCGGAACTGAGTGCGCGTTGCGTGTTACCTTTCAAAGCACTCCGCAACGCCGTCAGCTCCACCGAACTCCTTCACGAAGCTGCCATGGCGCGCTTCTATAAAGCTGTAGCCATGAAAGAGGACCAGGATCGCCGCTCTGCACCCAACGTCACGCACATTCCGCATACAATAACCAACCGACAAAACGGTCCCACGCCCATCAAGCCCCCTGAAATAGTTATCAAACAAGATTCCGTGGAGAGTGGTAAACTTAGTACAAAGGAAATGTCAAAAGAATCTGTAGACTCGGAACACAAATGGCCACATACATCTTTCGACGAAGATTATACAGCAAGCACGGTATCAACCGATGGAGATTACTCTGAAGAAGGCAGCTTGAATGGTGGCGACAGAAATGATATGAATGAGGAAGATACATATAACCCTCGAGACAAAACAGCGAGATCACCTTTAAAAGAAACAGTCGAGGAGGAGGAAGAATTTGAGAGGGAAATTCTAAAACCATTACCGCTTCCAGACCCTAACTTTGTACCGAAACCGATTTTAAAACGCCGAGATATAGATGTAATTCCACCTAAAAGTACAATAGATGGTAATGGTATAAAGCTAAAAGAAATAGAAAAACCAATGGTATCGAAAAAGGAAGAAAAAATGACAATATTTAGAAAACTTACTAAAATGCCTACACAAAAATCATTTCCTTTTCCTAGAATACTCAACAAAACGAAGGAGCCGGAAAAAAAGGAAAACTCCTTGTCTAATAATATCCAAAAAATTGTAGAGAAAGAAAACGAAACACTCGACAAAGTCATTGATGAAGGCAAAACTGTAATTGATTATTACGGTAGTATAGTTAAAGAATTTGGCAGTCAAAAAAAAGCTGCCACCCCATTGTACCTAAACACTGAAGAATTAAAGTGTGTAGCAGAGAAACAACAGCTTGAAGCTAAAGATAATGCTATTGAGCAAAAGAAAGTAATAAAAACAAAACGATCTGCGAAATTTACAGAAAATAAAACAATTCCAAAAAAAACAAAGAAGCCTAATTCTAAAAATTCTCGGCAAAGTGGAACAGTCTTGCAAAATGCTGTACCTAACATTCAAAGATTAAAATCACATACTAATACCGACGAAACCAAAATTCAAAATTTAGACAAATCAAAAATTATTTCAAAAACTTCGCATAAATCACACGAATCTTCAAATAAAGGCACCCAACAGATTTTACTAAAAACCGAACGAGCAACAATCGTTATACCAATTGATTATCAAGAATTAGAAAAGAAAGCCAAAGTGAATGTTCGGTCTGCAATTGATTATGCCGTAGACATGTGTCTGCTACTAGTAGCATTTTGGGTATATTTCTTCAAAGACGAAAGATTAGCAATCCCTCTACTGTTATTGATTATATATAGGCAAGTGCAGGAGACACTATTTGAAGTACCCAACTGGGTCCAGCGGTACACACCCGGGTGGCTTAAAAAGAAAGCTTCTTGACCTTTCCAAAAGACATAATGTGTGATCTGATCATATTGTGAACTTGAATGTGTGTTATGTGATTTTATTGTATAATAATATATATAAAAAAGAAATACTCCTTAATGGTAATACAATTTTTTCTATTAATAGTGAAGTTGTCTTTAACCAGCTGGCCGTGCCACGACATCCATTAGACATTTATATTTTAATATTTACAAAATTTACCATGCTTAGATTGAAATATAACTACATTAGCACTTTTTCGAAATCAATCAGATTTGTGTCACAATTCAAAATTCCATTATCAGATGGTGTGCCCCAACAACCACAACGGCGAGTATTCGATCCAAAGGCTTGTATGAATCGTGACAAAGGCCTTGTACTTGGCGTCTACTATAATGAAAATATCGTCGGGCAGGAAACTATCCTCACCGCCACAGCCCAGAGATATGATGAAAAAGTAAACGGAAAGCTTTCGAAACTTTTAAAATTAAGCCCCACACCCCGATTAGGAGAATGTAGAGTATTTTTTGATGTAGACCCTGCGTTTGGATATATTGCTGTCGCCGGCCTAGGTACAGAATGCTTAACCTTTAATAGCGTAGAACATATGGATGAAAGTAAGGAAGCAATTCGAGTGGCCGCTGGCATTGGAACAAAAGCGCTTCGACAGTTTGAACCAAAATCAATACATTTGGAGTCATTTGGAGACGCCGAAGCTGCCGCTGAGGGAGCTAGCCTTGCAGTTTGGCAGTTCCGGGAATACAAATCATCTAGCAAAACACTGAAACCTCAATGCCCTACCCTTCACCTATATGAAGATTGCGACACCGACAGATGGAAAATTGGAAGACTTAAAGCAGAATCGCAGAATTTGGCCAGATTCCTACAAGAAATGCCAGCCAATTTGCTGAATCCGACCGCGTTTGCTAAAATCGCAGTAGAACTCTTGTGCGAAATAGATATAAATGTAGAGGTGAAAACTAAGGGTTGGGCAGCGAGCCACGAGATGGGTGGTTTTGTGGCGGTGGGGAAATCTTCAGTACAGCCGCCGCTGTACGTTGAGATCAGTTATTATGGTGCTGATGAATGTACGAGGCCGATCGTGTTAATTGGGAAAGGAGTAACTTTTGACAGCGGAAGTTTAGACTTAAAATCGCCGGAGGATTTACGACACATGCGGGGTGACATGGCTGGAGCCGCTTGTGTTCTAGCCGTAACGCGAGCGGCAGCTAGGATGCAGTTACCTGTCAATATCAGAGGTATACTTCCACTTTGCGAGCTCATGCCAAATGCTAGTAGTCCCAAATACGGCGATGTGGTTCACAGCGCTAACGGTAAATCCATTCTAATCAGACTACCATCCTGCGAAGGTCGCCTGCTCATCGCCGATAGTCTCGTTCACGCAAGAAACTACTGGCCGAAAATGATCATAGACGTGGGAACCATGTCCAAAGAACTCATAGAAACATTGGGAGGTGCTGCGTGCGGGTGTTACAGTAATTCCGAGGAGTTGTATAGGTACATGGAGGCGGCGAGCGGGTACACAGGGGATCGCGTTTGGCGATTACCTTTATGGTCCTTTTACGAAGACAGAATTAGAGATTGCGAAATAGCGGATGTGGCAAATACCGCTCGGAACAATTTCGGAGACTCCCCAAACTGCGCGGCATTTCTGCGTCAATTCGTGTGCGACAGCATGTGGCTGCACTTAGACACGTACAACATTGCGTATACAAAAGGCCTCGATTTCCCATATTTGGACCGAGGTATGACAGGCCGCCCTACACGTACGATTATCGAATTCATCTACCAGATGCTCGCCGACTCAAAATTATGATCTTTCAAGACTTCGTGTCTAGTTATTCCGATGCTGTAAAGACACCTTTCTTTGTCGTGCGTATTTTAGCGAAATATCAAGTTATACATTATATAAATATAATGTTTTGTAAACCTTAAATTCTTTGTTTATATAAATATTAATAATATTTACCAATGTTTAATAATTATTAATTTACGTTCCGCTAAATTACCGTGGCAATGCACTCTGTAAATGTAACGTTAACGTTGTCACTTTTAAATGATGAAAATAAAAACTTAATTGAGATATTTGTATTTATTTACTTGCAATTTGAAAAAAATATATATTAGCATAAAACTAGAAATCTCAGCGGCGATTTGATGGAAATTTGCGTACACATTCAACAAGTTTAGAAACCGCATCTGAACAGTTTAAGCTTTGGCGTCTATGATAACGGTAGCAATGGTATAAGCCCATAGTCTCGTCTTCACAGATAGGCAAGGGACAGCCATCAGACTTCATATGCTCCGAAAGACATTCCATAGTTTTAATTAACTTTCTCAGCTCTGCATATTTTACTTCCAGACTGCCACCTTTATTCGTGCTCTCAGACATATTATACACTTAAAATTTAATCTCACGATAACAAACGGTTTAAAAAAATTCGAAAATGACCTTTAATGTTTGTCAATAGGACATATTCAAATTTTATTGTAAAAATCTATATAGCCACGAAGAAAAACAACGACTTTATTTTGACAAATTATTTATTCATTTCTAGATACAAAGGGACAAAAATTAACAAGTAGGAACTTACAATATGGCATTAAATAATTCAACGAAATAAATGCATTACTTAAAATTAAACAAATGTCCCACGAAAAATAAAAACAATATTTAATTTGAACGTGAGTTTATACATTTTTGGCTTAATGTTATTGGTTACACGTATAAGTATCAATTACATACCACACCTTAAAAACTACAAGTTTAAAGTCATTTTTGACATACTGGCAATATTATGGCACCTTATCATATGCCCCACAGCTGGAATGAACCTAATATTATCAACTCCGCTATACTACACAATGAAAATAAAAATATAATATTAATTCTAAATTAATATCATTTTCAAATACAATTTCTGGTTATAATAATAGGCTACTTTTGACATTCACAAATAATCACAGTTTTAATTGTAAATAATAATAACGAAATAGATGATTAATACAATTGGGCTATAATATTGCAAACGAAATTAAAAGCTATGAACGAAACATAAAAAAATCAGATCCTTAGTACAGCAATCAGTCATTTACGCCTTCGAGGTTAACAGCTCCCCTTATGATCCCAGCTCCCCTTAAGATTTATCACTGAAAACACGTACACAACAACTGTGTGTATATATTCTAACATACTAGATACATCCTTATCGTCACAATAAAGTTCACTAGAATCAAACATTATTATAGAACATAAATAAGTAAGCCAATGTATATTAAGCCAATATTACAATTTCCGTTTTAGTTTCTAAACTGTCTGACTATTATTTAACAGCGTTCATATTACGAAGAAACTTACACCTTCGAATTAGTACAATAATATTTGTTATTTGCAGTAATGTCTTGCACGTAATGCAGTTTTGTTATAACTGCTGTTTGAGTTGATGTTAAAATATTTCTTGTTATTGAAAGAACACTTAACAGATTCGTATAAAACTTTACTTTGTTTTTATTAGGATAACGTTATTGACTAAACATTCCAACTATAAGAAATCGATAAATACAAATACGAATTACTCCAATTGTGAGTAAATCTATAATCTATAATTTAGTAAACATCTCGCCAAATGCTAAGAAAGTCTATATAGATACTTTTATTGTATATAAGTCCGAGCGCCGACGATTAGCGACTACAATTTCTGCTCTATCATGAAATGTGCATTTCCTTTCAGCAGTCTTAGATATGTTTGGAATGTATATAGGAAACAAATCTTCTATTTTGCCATATTAGAATATTACAATTTGTTCTAATGTACTCGTCTCTTAGTTGTTAATTCAAACAAGCGTCTCGCTAATCGTTGGCAGTTGACAAGAGCCTTGAGCCCAGAAAATCCGGATAGTCTTAAAGCTCAGTTTTTAGCGTAGTTTCGGTCACGACGTCCGAATCTTCAGTGTCGCTTATATACCCCTCCTGTCCGGTGTAGTGAGTGGGATGGACCAGAAAAGGCGTGGACGACAGAGCTATGAGGTTGCGTTTTTGAAAATGAGCTTTCCAGGAGGCGCTGCAAAAAGGATCCATGATCTGTTTTAATCTCATTCTTCCGTCTTACTAAAATTTTTAAAAGAAACTAGCATTTTTTTGACTGTTGATCATCGCCGTCATCACAACTAATACACGCCTCCACTAAAGGTAACCACTACGTTATATATATATATATATACTTAAACTAAGTTAGGGCGAATAGACCTTAGTCCACTGCGTAAGCTCAGTATAATACATATACATAATAATAAATATATTAATACATCACTGGATCAAAGCCTGCACCTACTGATTACAATGGCAGTGCCGAGATAAACAAGGTAGTCTAGCACCGGATCCGGTACCAATATACCGGATCCGGTGCTAGCTGTTAGTAATCATGATGGTATCTGTCATAATCATAAATACCTATAAGACTTGTTTGTTAGCATTCTCAAATACTTTAATACAAGATTTTGATCTCATTTCAGTTAATTACGTAAGGTTAATTGTATCTATTAAATATTATAGTTACTTGATAATTAATATTGTTACTTATAAATTGATCTATCTATGAAAGTAAAATCTAGAAAGACTGAGCTACTCGTTATGTCGTAAAATTATTACTTAAATTTTAATTGTTTTCTTGTTGTATATTTGTATTAACATTGGTTAGGAAATAAAGTCGAATTTAATTAAGAATTTGTTCTTAATGACAATAATGAATTCTAGTGATTCAAAAATCTATAAAATTGTAAGCAGTAGAAAATAATTTCGCGCACGATTTGTATTCGTATTCGAATTCCAAATTCACGTCTAACAATTCAAAATACGTCTCCTGTGCTGAGAACGCAATAGCACCGATGAATGAAACTGTGTTATAGTTTAATATCCGTGTTAGCTTCGCCTGTCCCTATGGACGAAATTGACAACAACAATATCCATATTAGGACAGGTAAGTTCATCATAGTTACACACGCCTTACAATAGATTACGATCTGCAGTGGAATATTGAAAAACCTTTACATCTGTTTACTTACTTGGGATGCTGATCGAACATAATCGGCAGAAACTCATCAACTGGCAACATACTGGATAAAGGCTCCGCTGCAATCAGCTTCTCTGCTCCGCTCTTCTTCAGTACGTAGCCAAGTGTCCAGTAAGAGTAAAGCGGACGCACAGTGTGCACACTCACAGACTCCTCTTCCTTGTCCATAAGAGCTTTGCGCCCCAAGTACCTGGAGAGAAAAAGAACAAGTCTATATGAAACATGCTCCTAGTTTATCGATCATGGGCTACATTCAGAAAGCATTGATTGGAACGTGAGACCGACTCGAAAAGATCTTATCACTAAGCATTATGTGACTTTAGAACATTTAGATAAAACAGTGAACTAAATTCCAAAGTAATCGCTAAGTCTCTTACTCCAAACTTAATGGCAAGTACTGTCGAAGTACACGGGGGAAATTTCTTTTGGAATGGAGTCCCATAACGTAATGCATCATCTCAGCAATGTTATAAAAATAGGGTTGTAGAAAATAATAACTGTAGCAAACATGCAAAGAATGTTCGATGACGAGAATGTCCACTAACTTGTATCGTAATCTTAATTGCATTCTGATCCTCGCTATGTGACATGTACAAGTATTACGAGCAAGCTTGGAAATTAAAACGTATATGACAAGTTATATCAATAAAATGAAAGCTCAAAGCGTTTCCACAAAAATCTCAAGATGATTCTGAAAAATTTGCCTATACTTACATGAAGTCCCATTTGATGAGCTCAACTTCTGAGAGCAAACGAAGCAAACGATGACGGAAGTATGGTACAAAGTGTATGTCATCTTCTAAAATCAACGCCATTGACAAATTTCTGGCCACCATCTGAGAAATATTATTTTATAAAATAAATTCCTGTTACTTATATTGACCACCATCCGTGCGGTGACAAATTAAAGGCCAAATCAAAAGTGAATACTCGATTGTGACACAGCACAGCTGTAAATAACGTGAAATAACGTGGAACAAACAGATTTAACAGTCAAGACTCATTAAATATATTTCCTAGCCGAAATCTGCCCAATAATTATACAGTTAGTTCAACTCAGTTGTGCGCGCGGCTCTATGTGTGGGTAAACCTTGTACATATACAGTGACTTTGTGTGCGTCACAAGAGGTACAGTCGACTACAAATACAGTTATTTACGAGTTACATATATACGGATTAAAAAAAGGGTTATTTTGTAATTTGATATTTATTTATTGAACAGAATAATGTTCAATAAATAAACATTATTGAACATTATTCTGAATCGCTACTTGACAAATGAAATGATGAATTTTCGGATTCGCTGCTCTCACCAAGATTAATTATGAATTCTGAATCCATGTCAAAATATCTATAGTATTCTTCTTCTTTCTTTTGTACATGTCGACAAGTATTACCCCACATCCCTTCATCAATTTCACTTAAACGTTCATTTACGAGTTTCATTATTTCCGTCACATTTTGGTCGACATTATGCGAAGCAATATAATTTTTTAAAATTCCCCATACATTTTCTATCGGGTTTAGTTCAGAATGATATGGTGGCACTGGCAGTCAAAGAACTTTTATGCCTTACTTGATATGTTTTTCTTTACTTTTTATAATCAAATCAATCAGTTCAATTTTTTTAATATCTTCATTAAAAGCTATATTTTTTTCTGTCAGCCATCCCTGCATTTCAATTTTTTTGGAATTAGAATTTGGGGCTCTGTCATTTTGAACGTTATGGTATGAGGCATTATCAAGCACAACCACAGAGTTTAGTTAACCACGGAAGATTCGGTGCTAGATTTGTTTGTTTTGCACATGATTAATTAAGATGTAGCTCTCATCTGTATATATGATACACCGATTTTCTTGACGGTATCTGAGTAAATTTTTTAGATAGGAAAATCGTAGTTTTTGGATGTCATGCCGCTCTATAATAACACTTCTATTATCCACAGTTTTTCGCCATTTGTATCCCAACTTTAAAAAAAGCTGTACTTCCATCATAGTTAAGTTTATCTTGAAATATTCTTTTCAACTTTAGCAAGGTAGGTAAATCGCGATGTTCTAAATGATAATTTTGAATAGTAGAACGTATAGCATCAACGTTAAAGTTGTCTAATTCTAACTTTTTTAAACGTTTCTTACGGTATTTATGCAGAGATTTAAATTTAGAGTCAGATTCTTTTCCTTCAGCCAATATATTAGTAATTGTTCTCTCTGATACCCTCACTGCCGTTGCTGTTCTTTTTCGTACGCTATTGGTTAGCAATGGTTTCTCGAGTCTAAAACAATAATACGTAAACGTCAACAAGGATATATTCTTTCGTGCATAGAATCATAATAAATATTAATTACATCTACGAGGGGAGGTCAAAAAGTTCGCGGAATGACTGGGAAAAAAGATGAAATGATACATTATGTTATTTTTCCTTTTCAATATATTCCCCTTAACACGAATACATTTTTCGGATCTGGCATATAACTTATTAATACCGTCGAAAAAATAGGTTTTGTCTTGGGCGTCAAAATACGCCGAAATCGCCGACTTGACTTCATCATCGTCTCTAAATTTTTTTCCACGCAGCTCTTTCTTCATCTTTGGGAATAAATAAAAATCGCTAGGGGCCAGGTCTGGACTGTAGGGTGGATGGCGTAGTTGTTCAAAACCGCATCGATGAATGGCAGCCGTCGCAACATGACTCGTGTGAACGGGCGCGTTGTCGTGCAAAAGGAGTACACCTTTTGTCAGTTTTCCTCTTCTTTTTTCTTTAATAGCTTCTTTTAATCGGTCCAATAGGGAAGCTTAGTACTCTCCCGTTATAGAAACACCACGTTCTTTATAATCGATCAAAAGAATACCTTCAGTATCCCAAAAAATAGTCGCCATGATCTTTCCGGCCGATTGCGACACTTTAAATTTTTTAGGGGGTGGTGTGCCTTTTTTGTGCCACTGCATCGACTCCTGCTTTGACTCAGGCTCATAGTGGTGAACCCAAGTTTCATCACCGGTTACAATAGGCTATTTGACAGGTTTTTAAAATCCATTTTATATTATGTAGTAGAGTCTAAGGAACCCAGTAAAAGTTGTTATTTTTAATTCTGGTATATATTAGCTGAAAAACATCGAATTAAAAATTCAATATTTAAATAGTGTGCCAAAACGCTACTTTGACAATATGGCGCTGCAATGAGGTCGGTGACGTCACTTGCCTGTATTCTGATCTGTGACAGCTGGCATATATATTTGTTTGTTGTAAACAATAAACGAAAGTGCGATTTGATTTACTTTTTATCAGTAATTTGTGTAGCAAAATGAGTTACACAAATCACTGATAAAAAGTAAATCAGAGTGTGCAGTTCCAAAATGTACAAATACGTCGTTAAAAACTCCGGAAAAACAGTGTTCCAAAGAATATCGAAGTGCGCCGAAAGTGGTTGCAACTTTCTCGGAGGGATCATAATGACGTAGCGAATAGTACAAATATTTTCTTTTGTGTAGACCATTTCGATGGAAGTAAACATAATATTTATATTTTGTAATAATTAATATAATATAAACACAAAGTAACTAACCATAATAACTATACCATAATACTTTTAATGTTTTTAACAGAATGTCTCTTGCAACTCACTTCGAATATTGCCGCTGTTTTCCATAATATTTGTTAAAATTTGTAGCTAAAGAGTCCTATGATTTCAACAAGCAGTACACTAAAAGATCCCGACTAAAACTTGTTTGTTCGTTACAGATGGAAAATGACATGGCAAATTACTATCAGTACAAAATAGGTTTCAGTCAGAAAATAATTTTAAAAGATAAAGTTCTGCCTTTTAAATTTCATTGCCAGCCAGATCGCATTAAAAGAATGTGTGATGCTGGTACTTCCCGATCTGCATTTGTCAAACGGCAAAGAATGGAACCTTGTTAAACAATGTGAAGACATTCAATAACCGACGTAACGTGAACAAATTATCGTTTATGTTCACGAAATTGTGCCAAACAAACCTAATTATTTATAACCTATTTTATTCATTATTTCACTTTCTTATGATATAATGCAAGTTACCAGTAAAGTGTAATTATACTTACTTTGCTGTTTTTACATTTTTTAGGACCGAAGCATAAAAGTCAGAATGATTTTTGAAAAATAATCCGACCATGATTACGTCGACTTGCGGCAGGTTTCTGCTGTCTGCTTTTACAAAATCGTTGTCCATGGTTGAAAGTACTTGTAAAATAGTGCAAATAAACAAAAAAAAACAATGGATAATAAAAACATCTTAATATAACGGAGATAATCAACCACAACTAGGCGCAACACAAGTAGGCAAACGAAGTTTACAAGCAAGTGACGTCATGATAAACTCGACCAATCAGGAGCGTTTTGTGTCACGTGACAAACGTTTAAAAAAATGCAATTTTTATTTACGGATTTTAAAATAAATTAATCATTATTTTCAACTTACGTTAATAAATAATAATTTTTTAACTCTTAATTTATACTGTTAACAGTAATTAACACTTTATTTTTCGCATTGTCAAATAGCCTATTCGGGCCATAATTTCTTCCCTATCTTCTCCACAGCGGTCCAAAAACTCGCGGGAACAGTTGACGCGCTCACGTTTTTGCAGCGGCGTGAGCATTCTCGGGACCCACCTTGAACACACTTTACTTATGCCAAGATGTTGATGAAGAATATTTAAAATTGTGGTTTCTGATACTCCAACTGATGCTGCAAGTTGTTTCTTCTTCAACCTTCCGTCTTCCAATACAAGTTTTTCAACTTTTTCAATGATTTCCGGCGTAGTGGCCTCAATGGGCCGTCCAGGTCGAGGATCATCTTCAATTGACTCCCTTCCTCGCTTGAAAAGGCCGTGCCATTTGTAAATCATGGTTTTACCAGGAGCAGAGTCTCCGTAAACAGCTAACATCTCTTGCAAAATAGTTTGAGGCGTTTTTCCTTGTTTGGTGAGGAACTTTACGACGGCGCGATGTTCAATTTTCTCCATAGTGGCTAGTTTGTTCCCGATTTACTTGTTTACTCGTTTGTAACTCGAAAGCTAATGACCCAATTAGGCTAGAAATTGGTATATATAGTAATTATGAGTTACTCAAGTAGCGGCTACCTGGAGGAGCGACCTCACCCCCGCCAACTCCGCCATTCCGCGAACTTTTTGACCGCCCCTCGTAAATTCAAAATTAAAAAATATTTACCTGATTCCTTAAACATTTTCTCCGTGAAGAACCATTTTCGTAAACGACTGTATCCTTAAGAAAAAGCGATAAGAACAGGTCTTGCTCGGACGACGTCTGAAGCGTCACTGCCACACGAATGAAAGTTTATTTACAAACACACGCACACATAGGGCCGCGCGCATAACTGAGCATCTGTACTGTTTAAAATTTGATAATAAATTTTTATTTTTTGTATGAAACATTTACACAAATGCAATTTTTAATTTCAATTCTAATGTAATTAAAACGTACAGGGTCAAAGTATAATACAATTATAAATCATTTATAAAAAAGGGCATAGGAATCAGACTAGAAAAAAAATGTTGCCTTTTGAACAGTTCTTATGTCGCTCGTAATAACGGTGATTGTTGTAGTGCAAATCTCACTTATTGGTGACTTTGCGTATCAACAATATCTACACAGCAAAAAATACACTAATTCTTTATTTATCTAGCTCCGTCGCTCGAGCATTCCCCCCAAAGCTTTCATTTCCCCCTCAATAATCTTGATTTTATCTATCTTTTGTCACACGCAGCATTAACTCCGCAAATGTGATAAGGGAAATATATGTGATGAGGGAAATGATAAGGGAAATATATATAATATAGTATAAATATATATAATATAGTATAAATATATATAAGGGGTGGAAGATGATGCAAGGACAAAAATTTGGGAAGACAATGCTGAGATAGTTTGGATACGTAGATAGGATGGATGAAAGACTGCGCCAGTTGGAAGGGGACGAACTAAACAATCATACTTGGACCAAACAGGTGATAAACTGAAGAAAGAAACAGTATTAGCTTATTTAGAACAATAATTAGAAGTCGAGGAAGCTAGGGAAGTATGTTTGAATAGTAATAAGGCGAAAACTGTGATCTCTACCTAACCCCACGGAAAAAAGCAGTAGTATATGTTGTATGTATATAAAAAAAATGAAACTAACGTCCTGCCATATGTTGTAGTGACTGAGGAAACAGCCCACTTCGCCTGCTTTCATAGGTCTGAAAACAAATTTCAATACTTATTTAGCATCTGGGATGTGAGTTAAGTAATTTATTATCTAAGTTTTATTATCTAAGTAGTGACTGTTACACCTTTTATGATATGGGTCCTCATAGTTTGGCATCAACGTAATAGAGTGTTCTCGGAGGTTCTTCATATCCAGCGTTCTGAAATAGATAAAAATATTTATATAGCAAAATACAAATGACAATTATTTTTATAATGTTTTCATTAAATTTTAATAACATTTTTTATATTTTAATTTTATAAAGGTGACAAAAATCTTGTTAGTTGTGTCATGATAACGATTAGTGACGAGCAAACTATGGCCCGCAGACTATCTGATACCTACAATACTATTTTATCCCGCCTACTTACTCCTTCGAAATTATTGTAGTATCTGGGTCATTCGCGATCGTTTTACTAGAACGATTTATATAGGAATGATCCGTAAATTGGAATCATTCCATACAATGCCATTAGACATCAAAGCGATTTCAATAACAAATCGCACGCAAGTGATACTTTGACTAGGAGCCCTGTATAGTTCAGGATAATTATATTTCACAAGTCAGCATAATCTACACTAGTAACTGACAACAAAATTAAAGATTACAGATCTCTGTAGAAACTAGGCACGTAAGTTGATACTACCTCAACATATAAACGTCATGTTTGCACATGACTGATATTGATAAACTAAATAAATAATAAATAATTTGTAAAAGTAGTCAAAAAAGAATTTTATTCGCGAGTCGATCGCAAACGTAATGAAGCACTGCGCGTTGAAATGTAATCGCCTTTTGCTTGCATGTATTGAAATATATTTTTCAACATACAATAATATATATCGCAATAATATTAATTTACGTGATTCTCAAGTGGGGTTTTTTCATTAAAGCTTAGAAGTCATTAATTTAGGTAATTTTAATTTATATAACTTTATGTACATTGATAAATAACAACAATAATATATTAAGTGTTAATTAAATCTAAAAAAATAAATTAAATAAACTATTAATAGAGTATATTCTAAGCTTAAAACTACTTAACGACTAAAAATTACTACAAATAAAATATACAAAATTTACAAAATAAAAAAAACAAATATGGGATAAATAATTAATGAAGCTTTTTTATCTTTTATATTCGCAATCTGCAGCTTGGCACAACCCATATAGTAGATTTCGTACTCATAAATAATTATCACTAAGAATGAATTATATAATCTAATTAGATAATGAAACAGTTTTTATTTCGTAATCTCGCACCAGCGTATGTATACACTCAAATATTATATATAAGAGATTCTTTACATTAGCGTTTTATTGATATTTCAAATATCACACATTACTTATAATGGGCCTCATAAACGCTTCAGCAAATTTAAGAGTTTCTTCAGCTAAACGATTGATGATTGAGAAATAATGTACAATCCTACTGCAAAACAATAATACACTGACACAACTGCAAGAAATGATATCCGACATAACAAATATCTTAAAATAAATAAAAAGGAAACAAGAAACTTATTTAATATTTTATGAAAATTTTGTTTGTGTATATAATACCTATATTTAATTTAAATCAATTTATAAAATTCTTTGATGAACTAATGTATACTTGCAATTTCATTGCCCAATACAAGGTGCCCCACACTAGACACAACTTTAAGCTTCTTTGCGAATTTCTAACATAAATTTATTGAAATACTGTAGTCCGTTTTGACATTTAATGTGTGTAGTGACATATAATTGTATTATATTATATTATATATTATATGATTTTTTTATATAAGTATGATAATAGAAAACAAAATAAATCTTGTCTTTTATTTTCCTTGTAGTGAAAATTGTTTTGAGGTTATTAAGTAAAACTTGAGTCTATTATTTAAATAAAAAATATTTTGATTTTTAATTTAGAAGAGCAATATTTTCTTCTTATAAGTATTAAATCGTGAGTACAATGCGATTATTTTAAGACGGGCGGGCAGCAGGATAAATCAAGCAATATATCAAGTATCTCTAACATACCTTTCTAATATATGGTACTGTTATAAAACAAAATAATCGTTAGAACCTGGCTAATAATCAGATTACCAAAAGTCTCATTATCGTAATTACTTACTTTCCATCCACAGCATTGATTATCTTCACGTCCATCCCCAGCTCATCGAAACTCATTTCCATTAGACGCCTTCGGTCCTTCCGGCGCTCTAAGTTGATCATGTATATCTCTTTTAAACCAAATTTCCACTTGTACGGGTAATGCACAAACGATTTAAGATCGTCGTTGAGTGGCAGCGGCATATGTCTACCTAGTGCTTCTAACTTCACGTTTAACATTTGCTCGAGATTATTTTTCGGGTCGTCATTATCATCTACTGGTATGGGTACAAATCCGTAAAATTCATCATTGCATATATGCATTGGTATACCTGAGAAGCACAGTATAGTAAGCATATAAAAAAAGATATACAGATGAGACCAATAAAAGCAAACAATGAGATTCGAATTTATTTACCAAGCTTATTCGCGTTTACTGCAAACGCTATTATATCATCTTCAGGTCCAATATATTTGGGGATGTTTTCCGGAATATAAGTGTAGTGATCCGAGTGACGCATACGCATATCCATCAAAACAGCAGTATGCACCATAGCCACTTTAAAGCAATCTATGTTTTCCCGATTTAACATAGGCATGTAGTTGTCAGTCCGTTTGTAATAGTAATATTCTGTCATTGCGCACCTGAAATATAAAATCTTAGAGATTAAAAATTTGAGAGGCCGGTTTCACCTCTTATAGAAAAGTTTCTGATCGCTTATCTGACAGATATGTTAACGTTTCATGCGACAAACAAAGACAAAGCTATACCAAATACTCATTTTCTTATTTATTGCAGACTTTTTAAGTGTGGTTTGACAAAATCACACTTGCACTGACAAATACAAATATATTACAACTCTGAAGACGAAGACACTAAATAGAACATTTAAAATAACATTTTTCCATTTGTATGAGCCAAAATTTGGCTACAGAATCTTGAAGACATATTTTTTATTACATTCTTGTATTATTAAGTGAACTAGCTGAGTTTTTTTTTTTTCTTCTCGCTTATTTGCAATCAGTCGCAGACTATAAGCAAATCTGTTGTGTGCATTATGTCAAGCAGAGTGTGCCCCCCAGCGGGAGCAGCCCCTCATCATCAAAGGTTAGTCTTGATCTAGTTCCAGGATCATACGCCGTTTCAGACGGGCGGTATGCCTGGTGCGCACCAGCTCAGCTGCCAGTTTGTTTGGGTGCTTTGCCAACCTCTGTTTATAGGCTTTACAGTTGAGTTTAATTTCCTCCTTTACCGAGTTTATTTCAAGGTTGTCATGAATCTCGGTGTTTGTAACAAACCAAGGGACATCGGCTATTGATCTCAATATTATATTTTGGAGTCTTTGTAAGATATTAATGTTAGAGTCACTAGCGCATCCCCACAGTTGAATGCCATAGGTCCAGCTCGGCTTGAGTATACACTTGTATATGAGAAGTTTGTTGTCCACCGACAGTTTGGAGTTTTTTTCCCATTAACCAGTATAGGTTTTTATAGCGGATGTTTAGCTCGTTTCTTTTATTTTTGATGTGGTTTTTCCAGGTTAGTCGGCGATCCAAATGCATACCAAGTAGTCGGACGCAATCGCTATGGTTTAGGGTGTTATTGTTAAGAGTGACTGGTGGACAGTCGCCGCGTCTCAGGGTAAATGTCACTTGTAACGATTTGTTGACACTGGCTTTTATCCTCCACTTGTTCAACCAGTTACTTATCTCATCAAGACCTCTTTGCAGCAGTCCTGACGCTGTAGCGGGGTCTTTGTCTTTGGCTAGAATAGCCGTATCATCGGCGTATGTAGCGGTTGTAACCCCAGGGACTTCCGGTAAATCTGCAGTATATAATGTATACAGTATTGGGCCAAGAATTGAGCCCTGAGGTACACCCGCTGTGATGCTATGAAACGACGACGTGCAGTTTCCTTCCCTCACTTGGAACAGGCGATTTGACAAATAAGATGCCAGTAATAAGTAATAGCTATGAGGAATATTGCATCTGATCTTAAAAAGCAATCCATTGTGCCAGACTTTGTCGAATGCCTGGTGGATATCGAGGAAAGCCGACGAGCAGTATTGTTTTTCTTCGAGAGTATCCCGAATAACATTATAAACCCGGTGAACCTGTTCTATGGTTGAGTGTCTTGTTCTAAAGCCAAACTGATGATCCGGTATTGTGTGGTAACTAGCTGAGTTGGTGATATTTTTTAATTAAATTTAATTTAGAATTGTAATCTATTAAAATAATAGAAAGTTGCCTTGAAAAAAATATGTTGCCTCCTTTGTAGCAAAGGGTGGTCACGTCGCCACTATTGTAGAAGATCGCAAGACGGTTAACGCTGACTATTATACCACTGTTATTTTTGCCACAAGTCAGCACTGAATTTCGAAAAAATAATCCAAGATGTCGCATGATACTGCACATCATGACAATGCTAGTTCACACACCGCCCTGAGATCGATCCTGAGATATGAGACACTTTGTTCTTTGTTTGATCTGTAGGTCACCTGTAGGTTACCTGGGTTATCATAATCCATAAACGGGGCATATCATCATATGAAGTAACTTCATACAGACCAATTCGCATGCTGCCTACGATGACTAAATTCTAAAATTGTTTGCTACATAGACTGGGTAATGTCTTAATAGAAAAACACATATCTTAATCAATTTGGATTCCGCCATAGGACAGCGTATATGCGGGGCGCCACAGACCTCTATCCTTGACTGGTTCAATATTAGAGTCTTGTACACCCAATATACTTAACTTGCCACAGAACTCCAACATTATGGTAACAACCTTTACTAACGATATAGCACATTAGCTTCTCATAGATATAGTCCAGACATATAGATGTCACAATGAGTGCAAGTAAATGTCCAATCAAAATGTTGACTTCACTGGCTGTTTATTCTAAAATAATAAGTTATGTGCAGAACTGCAGAATAAATATTGAATAATGTGATAAACAAATCTTTGTGAGACTATTTTGCATAACGAAAAAATACAATTTTATAATAACACTAGGATATATATACATGGTCTTAGCACAATCTTTGACATTAGGAAATATGAAATTAACTAATGACCAATATTTATTCTTAAATACTGTATTATGATTCTGGAGGATTTGTGGCAGAGACACTAAATGTGTTTAAAACAATCATTTTCCTCACACTTTTAATCAAACAAAAGATAAAATGAGTATTAAGTAAGTAAATACATGAAAGAAAAAGGTATTAAATACATTTAGTATTTTACATTCCACCCTTAGTATATGTACCAAACATGCAGCAATCATATATTATTTGAATTAGACAAAAGCTTACCACAAAATATTTTGTAAACAAAATAAGTCTAGTAGCAACAAATGATGATCAGTTGCAAAAGCGTTAAGTTACACAACTTAAAGAACTGAAGCGTAACAAGGACATTCCACATGCTGTAGTCGCGATGTATCTAACCAGAAATTTGAATACAGGCCATCAGATATTAGCATTGGAGCCGACAATTGAAGCTCTTTCTTTACCAGGAGTTTCAAAGTTGCATTGTTTGTGAGAAACGCGTCAGCGTCAAGCATCTGAAAATATTAAATGTCTAGAGTAATATTACTTTTAGATGTCATAACATTTCTAATTTCTATAATATAGATAATTCTGTTAACTTTGTATGTTCTTGTAAAGGTTACTGTTTTTAAATATTAACTTGTTAAATTGTTTAAATCAGCACAAATGTACGGCATTGTTGTGTATTGTTAACACCTTATCTAGTGAAGACTTACCTAAAAATAGTAGAAAAGACTCTAGGATTTCTAAGAGACTTTTTTGGGTTTTAGATAGTGAAGTACAAATTAAACCAGTAAAGCAACAATACTTTAGTGCAACACTCAGAGAGATCAATAACGATAAGTAGTAGCTTACTGCAACCAGATAAATGCCAAAAAAGGGGACTACTCCTACCCCAGTTAAGTAGTGTCTGCTCAGTCCTATACAAAGGATGTAAAGAAGTAATCAAATTATACATTGAATAAGAATTCTAAAGGTGTGGACTATAGTTTCTAGTGAATAACATAAATCAATAAGTATGAAAGACTGCAAATTTCAGAAGCCATTACCACCTACATGCAATTACCATATCTGGTTCATCAGTGCCCTGGGATCAGTACTGATTAGTGAGATATGTGAGTGTAAATTCAAGTAGCACTAACATATATAATTGTCATACATTATAATTAAATGAACATTTCTAGTAACAAATAGTAACTTAATATCTAGTAACAAATAATAAGTAAATCCAATAACAAATAATAACAGATATTTACTATATCATAATACTAGCTTTACCAAGACTGAGGTAATAAAAAGTAACACTTACAAATATATAATCAGCCCACAAGTGTCTTGTAAAATTCAAGGCTTGTTCTCTAAGTTTAATGATATGTCTAAAGTGACCAGGACTCCAATGAGTTGACCGCGTTTCATCCGGATGTAGATGAGGTGTGGTTTCATTTGCTATCAACATTACACCATTGTACTCTAAGCCATATTTATTCAGCCAGTGTTCTAGTATAGTTATACTGTTATCAGAATTGTAATCACTATATATCCTGTAAATAATATTTTTTGTAATAAAAATAACAATTATAGTAATAATGTTGATGTTATTGTTGATTTTGTTAACAATTATTTTTGAATGAATACTACAATACTAACAATTATTATAAGTTGAGTTATTGTGAATGTAATAACCACTTATTTTAGCTAAGCTTTTTCCAATCTTGATTATTATTGATGATTGAATCATTATGTGTAAAAAATTCAAGAATTATTATTAATTTTTAAATATTTCATGAACATAAATAATTTAATGCAAATTTATTGCAATCATTTTTGCTAAATAGATAACACAATTTCTCAGTTTATTTTCAATATTTTGCACAGCTTCTTTTGAAACTAACTCAATTTCATTTACAATAATTTCATTGACAATTCCAAAACAGACTTTCTCTTTCCAACGGTAGTGCATCACCAAATCTGAAACTACAAGGAATGGAGAAAGGTACTACAAGACCTAACTTCAAAGAGTAAACCAAAATAGAATCATGAGGTTTTTCAGAAATCAATACCCAGGAAAAACACACTGTATTATAACAACATTTGATAGTGTCTAATAATAAAAGTAATTTTATGAAACCAAGAATTACTAGGCCCCTGCCTAATCTTACCCAGGAATTTTACATAAATCCTCGATATATTTAATAAAGTGAAATTCCTGTTTTGACAATCAAATAAGTACTTTAAGTACGCGCTTAAGTACTTTCGCTATTAGTCATAGTTTTATAGATTTGGCATACACACTCACTTATAAATTTTCTCCTGTAATTTTAACTATACTGCTACAATTATTAAGTTTATTATATATATAATATATGTATATGTATATATATATATATAATATATATATATATATATATATATATATACACATATATATATATATATATATATATATATATATCTATATTCTTCTTCTATATTCTTATATATATATATAAAGAAAAGTAAATAATTGAGAGAGACTGACAGAGTTACTGTCACAATTACAAACTTTGTAAGTATTAATTAATAGTTTCAAAGAACTACCAACAAATATATTTAGGCAAAGACTTATTAATTTATTAATTATTTTAGTATTACAGAATATCTTAATAATACATTATAATTTATGTTGTATTTACTGTAATGAGATGATTAATATTATCAAAGTATGGCCATTTAGATGTTTTTTTTTTCTGTATTTTCTGTATAATAACTTATTGGCCAAGTAGTTTATAGCAACAAGTAGGTCAAATGAAGAAAGAACAAACCAAATATTTCTTGCATCAATAAATTTAAAAACAGAGAACAGCAATCAATATAGACGATGTAGTTTTAAAGCAGCAAGAAAAGGCATTGGGATAAGAGTCTAATTTATATTAATCCATCAAGTAACCAATTTTTTCAAACTATTATTAACAACATTTTTTAAAGAAACTATGAAGAAAGAAGTGAATTGAAACTGTTATGGATATGATAAATCAAAATACCGCTCTTCAATATATTATACGTGTTCAATTCATATACAATTTATCACAATGTTCTAAGGCAAACGTGATACAAGTTTATAAAATTATATTGACAACTTACCAAATGTATAAACGGTTTTTAGGGTAATCTAAATTATGCAAACATGTCAAAAAGTATGGTAAAGTATGAGCTTGGTTACGAACAAGAATTGAAATAGCTATAGTAGGCCATTTATATATGTCCTCATACTTATTACTCTGACACATGCAAAATAAAACGGTTAAAAATAAAATACACGGAATCACTTTAAAATATGGCATTTTTTGCTTCTATATAATTTCGAGCCACTGTATCACACTTTAGGAAGTCAAACTTCAACTCATCTCCAAAAACATTATTTACTTTAATATTCTTCAGCAATATTTAGCAATTATTACATAAACACTTAGTCACTAATTTTAAAATATATATTATTTTCACATTCTTCTTCTTCTTCTTTTGGGTTTGATGGCGGTGCCCATAGGATTTCGCCAACCTCGAGTTTTTTAGCTTAGAATACGAACGCAGAAGCAGAAGCACAGTATTTTTTTTTATATTTTTTCAGAAGCACGCAGAAACTATACTCCACAGACTAGCTAGAAATACTACGTACTATACGACAGTACACCAACTAATGTAAGGAAAATCCACGAAGTAATTTCTATCCTCAAATCGTCTATAAAACTTCATTTAATGTTTCTTCTTTCCGTCCAACTACTTGATTATCTATTCTGCTAATCTTAACTGAACATTAGCCCGCGCCTCCCAGGGGAGTGTGGGGTATCATTGGAAAGCTTAGGTCATTTTGCCACTTTCTTGTGGGAGCCATGTAGTTGGTTATCTCTTATCTCCCTTTACCTCGGTCAGATAATTAATTATTATGTATTTGTAATTACAATGCCTATCATATTGTTTCTATAATTATTTTCATTAACAATATCAAATTATAACATTCACTTTTCTGTGTTCCGGATCCTTTCTATAGTATGTTTTTCCTATCTCAAATATTTTTCTTCCTTCAGTGTCCCTTTAAACTTATTATTGGCTAATATACAAGTCGTGCGAGCCACAAGAAAAAAAACGTAGGTACCTTTATACTCTTTGCTTTATACTTTGGATTTGTTTGTTTTGAAAATTTGAGTGCTCAGCTGTAGTCATAAATTGTACAATATTTTATGTGATATAATTGAGATATTAGATACCTACATGTAATTTGTGCAGAAGAATACATTTTTTTTACAGAGGGACTATAGCATATTATATACTTTGAGCAGAATACACTGCGATCAGATAAGGAGGCAAGATTTTTATACAATTCGCTTTATCGCTTCAGTTAAATATGATATAATCACAAAACTAAATTTGAATTATAGAATATACTAGAGGTCTCAAATTAACCGTTTTAGTTTTTTGTTAATGATATTCTGTTTAAAATTGAATCTTTTCTGAAAAAGGTCTGTAATATAGTATTATGTCACATTTTTAGGAAACATTAAGTACTTAGATAAAATTTAAGTATAAGTTCCCTTCTTTTGCAAATAATAAAATATTTGTATCATTTTTTTAAAACACTTGTTTTGTTTCAGCACCTCAATTTAATTTAAAGAGTTGTGCAATGGAGACGAATTAAAGAAGTGTGCAAAAGGAAATTTCTTATATTTCACCAAGTCATAGGCACAGTAAAACTTCAATGTTATAATCACATACCTTTAATGTGTATTGTGAAACTTATACATTAAAATATGCATGAATATTTAATCTACATATTATATATAGTATTACCATTAGCATTATGCAATAGTGAAGTTAATGTTACTTTTTCGCAAGGTATTTAAGAGCTTATAATTTTTATCTTATGCTAATAATTTTATGTTAATAATTTTGAACCTTAATTGGCATAGGGCAGGCCACATTGCTTTCAGAATTGGTAGCCCTAAAACCAGCAAAGTTCTCTATCAGATTCCAACTAACGGGAAACATACTATTGACACAATTCATACTATTCACATAATTTCTGTCGAAGGGCAGAAATTATGCAGTTAATGACAGATTTATTGTATTTTTTTTTTTACATAACAGAACTTTATTAATTTACTAGGTTGATGACCATTTCATTTCTGTATTTTGTAATGGAACTGTTGCAGCAGCAGTTCGTTAGTATCAACCATGACACATTCGAAAATGCTGAAGATTTTGCGAAACAGTTCAGACCACTACAGTTATGACAACAGCATAATAAATCTTATTATTGTTGATCCTATATTGTCAATGATACAAATAGGGAGAATAGTAGAATGAAATTTATGAAAAAACATATTATTATAATATATTATTTATGGCAAAAATACTGCATCCTCATCACAACAGAAAAGCACAAGGCGAAAGATTCAGATGCTAAAATGCACCTGAATTCTTAACATGTAGACTGGTTATTAATAATTAGTTAATTGCCCCTATAGAAATTTCGCATGAGCTATATTCAGATATCTGGAGTTTCTGACGTTACAATGCATTAAATGAGAGAAAGACAAATTTTGTACTGCTCTACTTAGTCATCTTGAATAGTTGAAACTTGTCTTATGAAATATACTTGACTTTCTGATGTGGTATAACAGGTTGATTTATATAAATTGTGTACTCTCTTCCTTTTAGTCTTTTTACATATAAATAAAAAACAAACTGAAATTCACATTATAAAAATGTTCCGAGCAATGCACAATTTATACAGAGGCCAATTTGTCTTGAGGAGAATTTGCCTGCGAGCCAATCACATGGCGAGCCATACAATACATGACGAAAACTATTTTTGCTTTATTGTTATTAGTAAGCTGTTAAAAAATGTAAGTACAATTGATTCTTTTGTATTTTTTGACCTAAATCATATCTCGATAATGCTCCTCAAATAACCTCTGCTGAATCTGTAATTTTTTTACTAAATTCAATAATATAGAATTCAACATGAATTTTTTAAGTGGGTGTTGATGGTGAAATCTCTAATTATGAGGAATAGGAAGTTCTCTAAGGATTCCTAACCAGGAATGAATCTGTTGATATTGAATAAAATAAGCAGCCTGTAATTACATGATTTAATGGTGTTGCTACTAAGAAACAAATTCAGTAAAGTAATTGGTATAGAGCATTACTTTCATTATGTTTGAATATTATGTTATCTGGACGGTGGATTGAATGGGGTAGTATAGCCATTGCATGTCCATAATCTCTTGTTGCATCATCATCAATTGGTTGGTAATACTGCGAACTTTGTGCCCTGCCCACTGACTATTAAGATTCACAATTTTTCGGGATATGTCGGTATCCCAGATTCTACAAATTTCATTATTTTTGATATGATTACGCATAGAAACTTACCATAGCCCTCTTCAGTGCCTTTTGGTTAATCTGAGTCTCCTTAACGTACATGGTATAGGTATACACATACATTGTATTGCTGTCCTGTTACATGACTATCTATAACTTATATCAATATTCATATATATAATGATTGTGGTTAAAATAAAAATTTATGACAATTAATGAAATATGGTGAATTTATAAAGGATATCGATGGCGTTGTAGTCTCAGTACTATATATGTAGCTATTGCGCAATTCAAGTAACATGAGAAAATGATTATCACCGTAAGAGATGGCAGAATTTTGATACTATCAATGTTTTCCAGTTATAATTATTTTCAGTTGTCATTTGAGATACATAATAGGCCTTATTATTTTTGATACTCCTATGTGAAGAAAAACATCGTAAATTCAAAGATGTATATGAAGCCGACCAATCCGCACCAGCCCATGCGGTAGACTAGGGTCTAATCGCCCTAACATGTTAGGGTTGACTCGTCCTCTTGGGTAAAGAAGGATATAAGCTACGATGGTGATAGAATATGCACAGTATAATTGACACCTAAGGAGTGCTGTGGAGTTATTATGTCATCCTACCTACTTAGTTTAAACTGAATTCATGTACACAGTACACAAACACCAACGAGTAGCCTGTTTAGTTTCCTTTTAAAATGTATATAATCCATTGTAATTATATTTTCAATCTAGAAGATATGTGGTGTAGTTTATATCTTTAATATAACATAGAGTATAACATATATTACAAATATTTTCAGATGACTTTAAATGCTCTTTGCCAGATGTAATGAGTCTTGATGATAATTTGGATGTTTTAAGATTTCGATCCGACTTCTCTAAAATATCTGAGGTAAGATATAATTGTGTTTAATCATATTATTTCTATACCATAAAAAGTCATTCAAAATGTTTGGTTCTCTTCAACAATAAACAATCGTGAATGTCCTATCAATGTAGCTGTGCCACATTGTTTCAGCTGGGTCTAGCTTACTTACAGTTCGTAAATTCTATCGGATTATATAACATTGTCCAATGTATGTATCATATACATGTATGAAAAAGTTTGATCACTTGGGAAAATTTATGTTAATCATCTATTTTAAAGTTTGTGTTACTTTTTCAGTGTATATATTTTCGCAATTAGTTTCCCTATAATATTATGGTCATATTACACATTCCTCTATTTTTAAATTCCATATACCTACCTTGCAGTTTCTGATTTAGGGATACTGCTCCTGTATGGTTGGTTACAAATTAGTTCTATTAAATATAACATTACGTTTTTTTAACAGGTAAAATTTCCAGGTCTCATAGGACCTTTGAATGAAAGGCTAATATGCAAAATAAAGTGTATTGATGGAAACTGGGTGGGCCCGTTATGTTCGTCAACCCCAGGTTTGTAGTATTTATAACCTAAACTGGTGAGGTAGAATATTAAATATAGCTAAAACACTACTGTAACAAGTGTTGCTGAGTCAATAAGATAACCACAAACATGTTTTGTAGATAATCAATGAACTTATAAACTAGGCTGATATGTTGTAATAATATTAGTAAGTACCTAATTCTTTTTCTATTTTGTCCAAACAAATGTTTCTTGTTATTCTTTCTTTTACTATTATTTAGATTATGATACTCAGTTATTGAATAAAATACATAATAGTAATTATTGTTGGCAACTGAATTATTGCAAATTATTTTTCTTGCAGATGGTAGATTCCAGCCAATACTACGAGAATGTTTGTATCGCAACGATCATCCTTTGTTAGCCATCTCTTTTAAAAATTCTTCTATTGATGTAAGTGAAATGAGAGAAAACGAACACAGATTTATGTTATCTGGATTCGTCATGGTGCTGACTATTTGAGTTTAAAAAAATATACAGTACATATGTTAATAATTATGTTGTTACTAGAGACGACACTATGAATAATTGCTCTACTTCCATATATAGTATGTAATTATTTAAATAGTAGTAGTATTATAGTTTCTTTATAGTAGCTTTTACCCATGTGCGCCCTTTTTGCATATATAAATGTCAATTTTATGTTTAAAAAAATTATGTTTAAAAAATTGATGATCTAATATTATAATCCTCGTAGCACCTCGAACATAATCGCTGCGATAGCAGACAGTAATTTATTAATTAACCATCACCACTGTTGTTGTCCACTGTTAGAAATTATTTTTGTGTTAGAAATGTTTAAACTTAAGTATAAAATTTCCATGACACAAACAGTCGAAAGGTTTCAGAATGGTTACAAAACACACAAAAATAGTTTGTTTTGTTGTATCAAATATTTTACAAAAAGGTTAGGATGCAATGTGTAAAACTGCACAGAACTAAATATTAAAATATGCTATTATATTAAAATCCTTGAATACGGTTAATTTTCTGATATACAAAACTGATACACATGCTTAATTATTCTTATTGTTAATTAAACAGTTCTATCTGAAAATACATGAATCTGGAATAAATCAAACATACACATAGCTTTAGAACATGTTGATAACATAGCTGATATTTTTGCAGAAAGAAACACATTTTCCCCATGGTTCAGTAATCTTGGCTCGATGCATTTACTTTGGCCTCTACAAACTTAAGGGAGAAGCGACACTGCGTTGTGAAAATGGGGAATGGGTTCCAAAACTTCCTGAATGTGTTCCCACTACTCTCGTTACCAACTTTACAGGTATCAGCTATATATTTATGTATACATTATCTCCTATCACTTCCATAATATCTATTTTTAAAATGGTCTTGTTGTCAATTGGTTTATGTATGTCTTGAATTTAGATCCCAAATGAATGTATACATGCCCACTATTTGGCGCGTTACGCCTTGCCCTACACTTCCAATTAATGATATTATAAACGGCTTTTATATGTAAAACAAGTCTTTTCTTTCAAGTTCACATACCACACATATAAAAAACAGAAAACGTCAAAATACATAAATTGTCAAAATAAAAAGCAAATACATAGTTCATCTTCAAATAAATAAGAAAAAGTTCCCAACACCCGCGAAAGAGATGTGAAGTCATTAGCCGCATCTTTTCATGGGTACGAATCACGAAAATGTGGTGCTGCAATGTGTGGTTAAACATCAAACTTGATGGTTGATGTTTAAATTTTAAACAATAATTTTAATTGTTTCGGGTCAATATTAATTTATTTATAAAAATAGTCGTTTCTTTAGGAGTTTTATACATATTTAATTTTAATAAACTGTGGGCATTTTTGTAAAAACTATCAACAAATACTCAAGTATTCAGAACTGATTGTTCTTTCAACACGTAGGAACAAAGCCAACTTGAAAAAGTTTTGAACAATATTCATACCAAAAATAATTAAATTTTTCAACACTTAAGACCTTTTCAAACCAACATTTTAAAATATTCCTTTCATCAATTTTCAACTTTTTTGATTACATTATTATTATGACTCGTTTGGTCAGGAGACGCACCACCGACTATCCAATATACGGTGGTTAGCGGATCGGCGGCAGTGCAGCCGTCGGGAGAATTGTTGGTGTACCCTGACAGTACGCTGAGACTCGATTGCCTAACATCTCGGGCCGCCGGAAACCCAGAGTGGACTTGGACCCAAGCGCTCGGTCACCATAGTGCTGGTAACTATTACAGTATTGTAGCTAGACAATCATGTAAAACTGGAGCGAGTGGAAGACTGTCTCTGAGTTATCTGTTTGGGTACCTCCATGTATTATCTATCTTTATTGTTAATAAAAAATGTTTCCACTACTGTGCTCCAGTTTTAATAATGAAGCATGGTGTTGTCAGTATTAGGTTTCATATCTTCTGTCGTAAGTTGAACATTATGTTTTTTTTTCTAATTGCAGGTTTCTTGTAAATCTTATATGAACACTATAGTCTGCTTGTATTTGTTTATATACATATATGAACAGCCAAACACAAGTATCATTCCCAAAAATTCCCGATGCTCTTATTTTCAATGTTGTAACATTAAGAAAATCCTTGACATGGAATAAAAAAATAACGGTACTGATTGTCCCTCGTATCTGTCAAGTGTTTTCTACCATTGTAATTACTAACACATGCACTTTAGTTATTAATTACATCTAGTTATATATAAAAGGTCTAGTTTACTATTATCAGTGAACTCCATCTAAAACTCAATGGCGTCCACCAACACCTAGAGATAGCACCACCATTTAGCATTCAGATAGCTATACTCTGGCTACGTAGACCACAGACTTTCAAACTGTATCAATGTGTGTCTTTACCACTCCCATAGGAGAGATGCCGAATTAACTTATTTTGTTCAGAATGTAATGTCCATAGCCTCAATAAATAAGATAAATGACAATAGGTACATTACCAAATGTTCTGAATAAATAGACTGCAATCAGTTGTCAGTAAAACCCGATAGACACATAGGTATTCCTCCTGTAATCCTCAGAGAGTATGCAGAGGACTTGATCTTAAAATTTACCCGGCTGTACCGCCTGTCATATGGTTCTAGATAGATGCCGCAGTCTTGGAGGGAAGAGATTGTTCAGCTAGTTCCCTAAAACAGGGTTCGATCAGACCCCGGAAACTATCGACAACTATTGATCACGTCAGTTGTCTGTAAAGTGTTTAAGAACCTTATCAAGAGATAACTTATGTGCTAGAGAATCATTCATGACGGGCAATATGGTTTCAGACCGAAACGGCCTCCGGATAATCTTCTGGCGTATGTCACGCACTTATGGAGTGAGGTTATGCACAAACATGGTGAATCATAGGCATACTGGTTTATTACTGAGATCTTTTTTGTCGCTTACTTTATTTCTTCTGCATATCAATGATATGCTGTGTATTGGTAATGCCACAGAAATCTTGGTTTAATATGAGCAGACATTGATGTTGTAAGGTAACAACTTGTTATCATTAACAATTTGTTACCTTCGAGATCATCCTCGACCGGGAGTTTAATCGCATTTCACAATAGGGTATTGATAATTTGGTCGAATTCAATATTAATAGTAATAAAAAAAAGCTCCAGTCAATGTTGTAATAAACGTAATAATACGTAAATAAACTACGAAATAAAAACGGTACATCTATCGTTAAATCCAAAAATAATAAAGTAATACTAGAATAAAAAAAAAACAAAAGAAAGCTTTGTTGAAAGGTCATCTGTATTTCTCTTTAGCGTGGTCACCAGACGAGGGAGAGAAGGAGACACACTACCGGTTGACCCTTAGCAAGATGTCAGCGCGACACAGCGATCAGTATACGTGCACCTCTCACAGCGGTCACACAAACACCGTGCTGGTTAGAGTTGTTAGTGAGTTTGTACTTTTGTACCAGTATTCTATATGTTATTAAGATCACAAAGCTGATATTACAGTTCAAATACGATTGACCATAAGATTCAGCGCTCGTTAATCAATGACGCTATCAGCGTCATCACCTACAAAAATGTTGTACTGAGTTACATCAAGAGTTTACCCAATCAAATTTCTATAACCCTAGTGCCCTTTGGTGGACATCGATGTTGGCTTAGTGGGCGTGGTAAATGATGGTGATTTGACCTTGAACTCTTAAGAAAACTAAGTGGCTAAAGGTTAGTTTTGAGAAATAACTTTCATGCTTATATTTTGCAGTTTTATTTTTGTAACCATACGGTTAAAATGTTCTTTTTTGGTAGTTATTTCTAAACTCAGAACCTGTTAATAAATACTTGTTGTATTTTGTATATCATTACATCCACCCTATAATTTACAACACAGACCGTTCGCTATTTCTTTTAGACACTTAGGAACCTTAAACATATAATTTCAGATGTAGTCTGCTCACCTATAAATGCATCGTCTCCGCGGCTGCGCCAGTTTTCGCAGGGGTCAAGATTGGGCCACGCTGCCCACTTCAGCTGTCAGCCTGGATACCACCTGAACGGGCCCGCTGTTATAGTGTGTATGGGGGATGGTAAGAATAAATTTCTTTTCTCCTTTAAGATTGGGCCACGCTGCCCACTTCAGCTGTTAGCCCCGATACCACCTGAAGGGCCCCGCTGTTATAGTGTGCATGGGGGATGGTAAGAATAAATTTCTTTTCTCCTTTAAGATTGGGCCACGCTGCCCACTTCAGCTATAGGCCGGATACCACCTGAACGGGCTTGCTGTTATAGTGTGCATGGGAGATGGTAAGAATAAATTTCTTTTCTCCTTTAAGATTGGGCCACGCTGCCCACTTCAGCTGTCAGCCCGGATACCACCTGAACAGGCCCGCTGTTATAGTGTGCATGGGGGATAGTAAGAATAAATTTCTTTTCTTCTTTTTTTAATGATGGATTAGGACTGAAAATACTGATTTTCTTTAATACACCTTATAAGATACGTCGGTCCGTATTTATTAGTCGAATATTACATACATTCAATTTCCTCTTTAAATAGTGATATATCACATATTTTATTATGACAATAGTTTAGTTTAGCTGGGCTCCACCGCACTTAGCCTCATGATTGGGCCATTGTGCGCATAGGAGAAGGCTCCTGCGTCTGCCTCCTTCCTACTCCATCCATCCCAGTTCCTCCCAGAACGCCAGCAGCCTCCGTGGGCTGCTGCATGCTTCTGGCAGGGACGCCGGGGAATGGAGAAGTTTCTCCCGTTGGTCGGCCACACTTGCACATTCCATAAGAATGCTGTGGCGTTTCCTCAGCCTCCGTGCACGCTCTGCACAAGGGGCTGTCTGTTATACCAATTGTGTACAGGTGTTTGTTTAAAGGCAACGTCCAGTTATGGTAGCTATGACCTTTCGGATCTTGTCTCTCTTTAGTTTGATAAGGTAACGGGCAAGCTTCTTGGAAGGTACCGGGACTGCTTCCTTCGTTCGCTTGCACCCCTCCTTGGCTATCCATTCTTTTAGGTGTAGTTCCTCTATTCTCTTGCGCAGCCAGGTTTTAACTTCTGCCTGTGGAATGGGCATTAGGGGTTCTGGTCCATACACTTTCGTGTTGGTGCCCCTTTTTGCCAACTCATCTGCCGCGTCGTTTCCGAGTGAGTCACTGTGTCCTTTTATCCACTGCAGGGTTACCCGGTTTGTGTCTGCAATGGCTTGGAGCGTGTTATAGCACTACAGTATAAGGACAGAGTTAATAGTATTGTTTTGGAGGGCCTGTAAGGCCGATGCGCTATCCGAGATTATATTTATGTTTGAGTTTGTAAGACCTCTGGCCGCAATCGCCTGTGCTGCTCGGGTGTTGCTAATGCATTCTACTTGGAAGATCGAATTTCGTTTATCTAAGGTAATTATATTATATTATGACAATATGAGATACTATATTAAAGGAAAACAAAATAAAATCACATTTAATTGCCAAATCTGAGGAAAATGGAATGGCTGTAGGTTTTGATCGGTTCTCTTTTCGTGTCGTGTATTTATACCAGAAGTGAAGATTCTGTAGAAAAAATTCAGCAATCGAGACCATACTACGCAGGAAACTTTGAAGCGGCATTGCGTTAGAGCACAGCCAGTTAAGCGCAATACACATTGAGCCCGCCAGGCCGCCGACATATGTCGGCAACTTTTTGTCAGCGGTCTAGTTGGCGGCTTCACTCATTACAAGTCGGAAAATTTGGTCGCCGACATGTCGGCGGCTTGAGATGAGAACTTTTTTTTTCTCTCTATAATACTGACTTGCAATGTTTTTAATTTTTCTTTCTATTTCTAATACATTTGTATTAAAATGGTTCGCTATTTCATCAATGAGTCGAAACGCTATGGTCGACTTTTATAATCTCTGTGTTTTCGATTCCACAATACCTCTTTCTCGTGATAATGATTAATTAACGTAAGACAATTTTCGTCGTCCCACTCCATGTCGTAAAAAAAATACAAGCATGTCACTACAAGTCGAGCGTCGCCGGGCAACTGAGCGCAGGAGTAGCCAAGCCGCCAACATGGCGGGTAACACGCGCGGGCGCATGATTCTTTTCATACAGGCCGCCGGGTTGTGTCGCCGGGCTTTGTCGGCGGCCCGGCGGGCTCAGTGTGTATTGCGCTTTAGAGTTACAAGTTTTCAATTCCATTTTGGAGCTTGTTAACTCAGAAAGTACTTGATATTCAGGTGTTAGACTAGTACCTATGGTACATATATTTGCCAGTCCTGAAACACCGAATAACGCGATTTCTGTATCCGAACCTTGGTCTACGCTTTACACGAAGACTTTTTAAGATATTAATCGACGAGATTCTCGTCATAAGGAATGGTGATGGCTACAAGCACTGTTTGGTATGGGGACCAGGTGACCACTTCGATATCAGGCTTATTGCTAACAATATTCTTGTCCGATTCTAACCTATAGGACAGCGCACGACCGGCGGAAAGGTCTAAATCAGGCCTCGTTAAGACCTAATAAAACCTCCCGTGTATCTTGCCTATCCATATTTCCTTACAATTTTTGATACTAAGAAACCAAGCTAGCTATTTTTATAAAGAGAATTCTATGGAATTCTCTTCTTATTGTAATATGTTACAGACCCCTATTCTAGAATAGAGATTACAAATGTAAAATAGAGTAGCTGTAAAGATGATAACAATGTAATGTTATTAAACAAACTCAATATTGTATAAGCTTTTTGCATTCATAAGGTCTGTGACGGCTACAATCATGTTTTCTGACCATAAATAGGTACTCATCAAAGGTATCAAACTTATTCTACTAATTTAATAGATAACTTTAATGAAAACGATGACGAGACATGTTTAATGTTGAATAGGGAAGATGCAATATTTTTATTATTGAGTTGATTTTAAAGAACTCTACGTAGAATAGACCACAAGTATATTAAAAAATGAAAAGACTGTATATTACTGAAAAAAATGCGGTTTAAATTGACAATTTAAATTTTCGCGCGAAAACGGACCTACAGTTCGTATGACTCCTGTCTGTTATTGTCACTGGCTCACTGATTGTACTGCGCGTGTCATTGCTGGCTTTAGTTGTTTTTGCATTTATCCCGACTTTCAAGGTTATTATTTTGTAAAAATTTACAATGGACTATCCATCAACATCAAGTGATCATAACTATGCCATTGATACTCCGAAAAAAAGCCGTATGGACGTATGTTTTGTGTCAATGTGTCAAACTACTTCAAATAAGTTTCCTAATAAATTGTTTTTGACTGGACCTTCTAACCCAAAACTGAGAAAAATGTGGTTTCAAGCGGCAAAGAGGAATGACATTTATTCCTCAAAGACTTATTTATTATTTACTAGCTTTTGCCCGCGACTTCGTCCGCGTGGAATAGTGACTTCCGGCAGATTTTTGGTTAACCAACAACATATTTATATTTATATTTGAATAAAGATTAATATTATTATGTTGATACAACTTAAACAAATTATTTCGACCAAATTTGGTACCATAAAAACGGTCATTGTGACTAAACCTTAAAAGATAGACATATGCCGTCGCGGACTTTTTTTTAGATCATGTATAGAGGAATAATTCTTTCATACATATTTTTTGTGTATCTTGAACCGTTTTCGCAGCGCACGCAAAGAAAGCCTTCAAAAATGAATAATTTTCCCCGTTTTTTACACATTTACCGCTCTGTCTTTGCTCCTATTGGTCATAGCGTAATGTTATTTAGCCTATAGCCTTCCTCGATAAATGGACTATCCAACAAAAAAAGAATTATTCAAATCGCACCAGTAGTTTCGGAGATTAGCGCGTTCAAACAAACAAACAAACAAACTCTTCAGCTTTATATATTAGTATAGATTTATTCGATGCTGTGAAGACCACTTTGACGTAAGTCGGCGGATATATTTATTGTAAACTTGGTTAATCTGCTTGTACACAAAAAAAACAATTACCTACCTAACACTTACCCAAACTTCTCCATGTCTTTTTGTTTAGTCCCTCTCATTTCTACACTTGAAAACTGCACTTTCGACAAAAAATGTCACTACCATGTCAACATTAACTTTTGGCAGAGTACTAGAATCTACTTTGACAAACCCAACTTCTATTTTTAATTTTGGTTTAATTATTCACTTTTACAACAACTTATAACCTCAAATAAGTTGTCATAACAGGAGTGACGTCACTGAACGCTGATTGGTGTTTTAAATCCGTCCGTTCCGTTTCACGTTACTTTTGATTCGTAATTATTGTTAAAATACAACATTATTTTAAATATAAACCTTGCAGTGGCTCTAATTTTATATTTTTTTAGCATTTTAATAACAAAATTTTCTTAAATATGATAATTGCATGTTCCCCATTTCAGGGCGATGGTCGTCCACGTCCCCCACATGCGTGGAAACTACCTGCCCCGCGTTACGCTCACCCAGTCCACACCTGAGTGTGGTGGAGTACAATTCATCAGCGGGCGGACGCGCAGTGTTCGCGTGCGCGTGGGGATATAGGCTGGCTGGACCGCCGGGGCTCGAGTGCGATTTGGAAGGCCACTGGTCCGGGGAGACACCGCACTGCGTCCGTGAGTCACGCTTATTCACGCACACGTGGGGTTACCGGTTAGCCGGCCCGTCAAGGATTGACTACGAACTGAATGACCACTAGTTCGAGAGAGAGCACTCTGTGTAATTTTACAATGTAAAATACTTTATCATTTAAATTGCATACTATCAGCTCTACAAGTAATACATCTCTTGATATTAGTGACCCCGTGGTTTGGTGATATAATTAAACTATATATGTTTATGCTTCCTCAGCGATCTACTGTCCCGAACCTGTGGTGCCGGAGAATGGACGTTTACTGACTACCCCTTCATCCAAGCATGGCAAGTATACCGTAGGCGATCTTATTATATTCGCGTGCAATGACGATCTGGACTTGGTCGGTGAGTTCTCCGTCGTTTGTACAGAAACCGGCTTCTGGTCTCACCCACCGCCGTTCTGTGTCACGCCCACTGATGTAAAGAAAGCTGACACCATATACATTGAAAACACAACATTGATACATGTTGAGGATTGATTTGCAAACTAATCATGGATCCTTTTTCATCATGTTATTTGTGTCAAAGTATAAAATCTATATCTATGAAATCCTTCTTCTTTGTCGTGCCCTGTTCCCAATTTTATTTCGGGTAGACGTAACATGTCTCCCTCTATCACTGGCCATTTCGAGAGTCACTACCTTCTTTAACATATCAATATTCACACAGTCCTTCCATCTTTTCTTCGGTCTTCTTCTCCCCGTACGCCTATCCACTTGCATGTTCATAAGTTTCCTAGTGATCATTGATCAATCTCTCTCTTAATATGTGACCATACCGGAAAGTCAATGATCTTTCTAACACATGTAAATGGATATTAAATTAACTAAAAACATAAATTGGAGGATAAAATAACATTTTCAAAACTTTTAAGCCAAAAAATTGGGAGGTATTTTGGAAATTGTTTTTTTTTTTCAGTTTAAATAAACAAATTATAAGATTCATCAAAGAGTAATCGAAAGTTGTACTAACATGAATAGTGAAGGGAGCATTAAAAGAAAAGTAAAGAAAGTATAGACTTATCCATTAAAACTCGAAACAAATATACGATAAGATTGTAGAAGCAAAATGTTAGAATTATGTTAAAATATTAAGTTATATTCTATAATATGTATGTAAATTTCCTAAAGAAATGTGAATATTAGAAATATCTGCTTCTAAAACACAAATATTTAATATTTTTTTTGTATGTTTTATTTGTAACTATATTATTCTGATGTAGCTGCTTTAACAGTTTTAGAATTTGTGTTTTCATCAGAATAATAAGTATATTTATTATGTAACGCTGCAAAGTTGTTTATTGGATTTTTATTGAAATTTTGAATTATTGTAAGTTTGAATAAATAAAACATAAAATAACTATATTTATCATAAGAACTAATTAGTGAACAAAATCTTCACTGAGATATTTTGGTAACTAGGCTTAATTTCTTTCGATTAATCGTTGCAAATTAGGGCTAATACAGCCATCATTCTCATAATAACTTTGTCGTGCTATATTAGTCGTGATGATTTGCATTATCCTTTTATAAAGCTACTTGATAATCTGTATTTTTCTTGTGTATAAATAGGTATTCGTGACTATTAAATTAAATAACTTTGCTATCATGTTTGATGCTACATTTGCCAATAGTGGTTTATGTATATTTATAACAATCTACATTTGATAAGATTACGAAACTGAAAGGCTCATTTTCATTGGCGGTTAGAGTTCGCATTTGGGTCCCATGGACTATGGTCCATGGGACCCAAATGCGATGCGTTATTGTTTTCAATGCTAATATGCGGAGTATTGGAAAATTGTTAATGAATAATTAGTTATGACTCATCATCATTTCTGCCAATAGACGCCTACTGCTAAACATAGGCCTCCCCCAATGATCTCTACAGCGGGTCTGCTCATGTGGGAGGCCTAGGTACTAATGCTGCGGTGTTCGGCATACTTCTGCCATTCGAGGATCTTTGCACCCCAGCGGTCACCGGACCTTTTTTTTTTAAGAGGGGAAATGCACCTTTTGTACCGTGACACCGCTAGGCGCGGCCGTGTGTGGGGCTCTCCGGTCTGACTGCCGGAGACCGGCCTACCCACTAAAACCCCCCTGAGTTCTCTAAGCCCATGCGGGGCACATGGCGGGGTGCGCTTTCGCGATTCTACCATTATAACAGCTGTCGGACCTACGAGCGATATGCCCTGCCCACTGCTACTTAAGGTTTCAAATTCTTCGGGTTATTTCCGTGAAACTGGTTGTTCAGCGCATTTCATAATTTTTGATATAATAACGCATAGTAAAATTCGATAACACCTCTCCATTGCTCTTTCGGTGACTTTGAGCCTCGTTATAAGGCCCGTTGTGAGTGACCAGATTTCGGTTACATACATTAACCACAAAGCAACACGCACAAATCAAAGACTAGTCTTCAGACAACGAACGAATGCTGGCTAGCCGAGCAGCATCTATCGATTAATCTCTTTCTAGAAGTTGGACTATTTGTCGCAGGTAAACATATTAGTCAAGAACTTTCAGTGTAAAGCTTCAAACCTTCACAAGAGTAGGTGCTACATGAGGATTCGCTATGATTTTATCTTTGCCCATTTCGAGTGCCACTTGCTGGGAAACTACTTAGGTGTTTGAGCTTTGTGTCCAAGTCTATGTTCAGCCATGCCAATGATATTTTGGTTATATGGTTGAAATAAAAGTTAATATATAAATAATTATTTTCAGCCTCAATTGTCTGTATTTTTTATGACCAAATTCAATATTAATTTTCTTCAAATGTGCAATAATACATAATACATATTCTGCCAAAACTAACAAAAATTACAAACACATTAAAAAACAAATATGTACAGGTGCAAAAATATTTACAAATAACTATACAATTTATAAATTAGATATGCTGTTCGTGCTTCTAATAATTCCAAAAACTCTGAATTCTATTTTTTGACAATCCACTTCTGAAGGTGCCTCCTCGCCCCGGTGTTGACATTAAAGCCCAGTTCCTTTTAGTCCAAAAACTTCAATACATCCTCCAGCGCAACTGTGAACAGTTCACAGTATCACACAATAGCACATCACTCTGTCTCACCTCGCTGGAAGCGTAACGATCTCGAGCCTTTCGAAGTGACTACAACACTCGGATGTATCGATATGGCACCTCTGGAGAGATTTAAGCACTTAATCCGCAAATGTACAAGTCTCGCTAATGATTGGTCTGTAAGTTCTTCAGCTGGCTTCTATGCCTCTATTTGAAAAACAGTGCTACTCCTCTGCTATGTTTTAGGCGTTTTGTCTTCGAGTATGATGCAGTTGAAGACCCTCTAATAGGCCTTTCGGACTGGTAGTCCACCTGCGTTTAGAAGCTCGGCTGTAATTCCATCATCATCTGGGGCCACCAGATCCACACTAATCCGATACAAGCTGACGTCGAAGCTATGAATATTCATAATACAGGAAATTCCCCCATGTCGTGCCGCAGTCTTTTATGGGTCGATAGCTCGAATTCAGAGATTTACCGCATGTTAAATAACGATTAATTTGTCCAACAATAAAAATAAGTCTTCACTAAACTGTTTACAAGTATATGACGGCAAAATCAAAGTACCTACCTAAATATGATTGGAAAATACAATATACATTTTTTTGTTAAGAAAATTAAAATAAAATTAAACTTAATCATACCAACTCTTATGTATAATAGCTTGGCAAATCTGACGAATTGTTACGTATTTTAAGGTGGAATATATGTAGCAACTTTCTGTTGTATGGGAATTTACCAAGAGGAGATGTCGTCAAAGTAATTATTATTGTACTATATCAATCTTACTCATAATTCCTTGCTCCGGCTTCTAGATTGTTAAAATTTTTGTTTGTAGTAGTTTTTAATTATTATTTTATTGCAGTTAATAGATGTCCATGCGTAGTAAATTGTGTGATAATGAATCTTTATTATTTGTTAAAGATGTTAAAAATATAAGTTTATTTTATGTATTAAGTCTAATAATAGAGCATACTTCTGAAAATCGTGTTTTTATTTTGACTTTGTTACAAATTAATATAACGTTTTAGCGCTGAAGCCCGTGCTGTTCCGAATTAAAAACCTAGAATGCACACATCTACTAGCCGTCCCATTTGAAGTTTGTATATTCAAAATAATAACTAATCTTTGGGCAAAATACGAATGTTATGAATGATGATAGGTATTTACCGGTTTACGGTATTATGGGTCAGACAATTTTTTTACATAGGTTAAACTTTGCTCAAAATATTTGAGTAATATTTGCTATACTCAATATTTCAAGCGCCTCCTTTCCAGTGACTGTCTTTAAATTCAACACTTCATTCCAGCTCTAGGTTTCAGACTAAACAGTTCGGTAGTTTAATTGAGACTAATAAATACTACGATCTGCAATGTTTTTATGACATTACTTATTAGCAATAATATTTCATGAATAAGTTCGCCTTAATGATGTAATAAGTTATTATATTAAACAACTTTCGCAAAAACCATTTTATTTTTTGGACCGACCTATGCTGAAGCCTCAGATGGTTATGTTCAGCTTTGCAATGAGTATGTTTCTGGAAGGCGCACGAACAGAGGGTTCGACGCCTACCCTACTAACGACAACGGCGACCGTTCCGAAGTCCTTAGGGTCGAAATAAAGGTATCGACGGAACTTGAGCGCGCCGTCTAATGGCTCGAGAAAACCATTTTCGAAGGTAAGCTTAGGTAATGGACGGAGAATTTTAGAGCTTTAATATTGTGTTACGCAAAACCTTTAATTGTAGTAGTAGTACGTTCAGAATCTACATGGAGTAGAAACGATTCCATTAATAAAAATATGGATCATTTATATTTTAAAAAATCAACATCCCAATGTTGACCGGGTCTTAGCATACTAGTTCTACAAGCGCGATGTGTGGGACTCATGCGTGATGGGATGGTGGGGTTAAGAATATTCCTCGATCAACCAAGCTTAAGAAGTAGTACCCAGGTAGTATCTGTTAAGTCGATGACTTGTGATTTTATTAGAATACTAAACTGGGGATTTATATGCAATAGGAAAGCAGTTCTGAAGTACTATTGAACAATACCATAGAGATAGTATTATAGGAATACACAAAGACAGTTACGTAAAATTTACTTTATTTATAACTCCAGTTTATGTAAATAAATTGAAATTCATTTCTCCTTATCGCTTACAACGAACGATACTGGTAATTATGTTACATACAATAAATTTCAAAAATAGATTTTACTTACAAAAGAATTATAGCTTGATAAATAGCGACATATATATTATTATTCTATAGGCACATATTTTTAAGTAGATAAAATAGTAATTAATAATTTACATATTTTCATAAGAACAACGCGTAAGGGCCACACAACATACCTTCTCATGATTTTGTACCGTTTTTACAGGATGTAAAAATACGAAATGTAATTTACAGAAATAGCTTAGAGCTAAACCTAATATGAATTCGAGTAATTAAAATGAAATACATTTACCTCACACAATATAAGAAAATATATAACTGTACATAGAGTAATCATAAACAACACATCTGTTATTTATTGAAAACAGATGATACATTACATTATTTATGAATCCTTATTAGATTATGGATACGGTAGTTGGATTAACAGTAACACTTTCTATAAAATGATGGTATACACATTGAAATATAAATAATGAACAAGCATCAATATCACTACAACAATATGGCTATAATGTAATAAATTTTTGTATGGAGCATGGATTTTGCATGTTTTATTTTACTATGGTCATAGAAATTATTGAGTTTAGTAAACAATATAAATTACTATAGTAATAGAAAAAACAAGCAAAAAAGCAAGAAAAAACAATGCATTTACAGTTAGTGACATTCAAATGGAAGTACTAAATATTCAATGGCTGCTACATTACGTTGATATATAGCAGTACAAATTAATATAATTATTATTACAAAACTTAATGGCAAACATATTTGCAAATATAACTTACTATAAATGCGATCGTTCCAATAAATAATGAACAATTAAAGTACTATGAGTTAAGTATAAGTTATATTCTGCAAAAGGAAATTGTTTAAATAGTTTTTCTTTATATAATAAATAAAATCTAATATAGTACTAATCAGTCTTACATGTAGGCACCATATGAAATATTCACAAGATATTGTACTGACAAATTAAAATTCAGCAAGGATATATGTACCTTTAGACTGCAATTCAACTTAAAAAGAAGCAGCTTCTAATCATGATAACCAGTGAGCAATTTTAAAAACTTAAATGTAATTTTTGTTTATTCTTTAAATATTATTTTTATTAAAAAAAACATTTACTGGGGTACTGCAAATTGTCCGTCCTTGCTAGACATAGCACATAAATACATTAGGAAGTACATGTAACTTTATCAGACAGAATTTGTAATACAAAGAAACCAGTGACTAACAGTGAAACAATTTACATCTACTTCCGTTACAGTCATAAATTCGTTACCTACTTTGTCTGCCATCAGTACTGTCTGCAAGATGACCTTGCATTTATCACTTATAAGCAAAGTCTTGCACATTAAATCACCGTTTTTCTTCGTTCTCATAAAACAGATAGTAGTAAAAGTCTTTACTTAATTAGTAATAAAATAGAAAAAGTAATTTGTAAATCATACCTTTTTAATTTGTTCGTCTTGCTTATAAATAAGAATCGATTACTGTTAGGTAACAGTTAGCTATATAAAGAATACTTCAGGACTGGCAAAATAATATTGAAGGAGTATATAGTTTAGAAGATATATACCAAGACCTGAAATTCTTTTCGGGTTAACTGACTTCGAAATGAAAGCAATAACTTTCAGATGACTGTCAGATGTACTGTGAATGCAAGAGCGCTCAATATATTCCTGCATAGTGTTCCTCGTACGCTCATATATAGGGTCAATAAAGAATATATTAATGGGCAAAAGTAACTTGATTGGTGAAAATATTCTTTTACTTCACTTCTGACAGAGACATACCACTAAATATTATTTTGTTATATTTGTAACACCCGGTATAAACAGACTGCATCAACATCTATTAATACCAAAAAGATTATATAAACCATATAATTCTTTGTTCCTGTAGTGGCTTATAACTTTTTCTCTAGAATTGCTGTAATGTTTCCATATAAAAATTTACACAGTCATTAACACTGTATGAATACAAACTAATGGTAGCCATATTGATAAATTAAAATATATCTGAACTCAAAATACAATGACTACTAATCAATACAAACAAAATGATTATTGCTACCTATTGTACTTACATAGTTAGATAGACATAATTATGTAGTTACCAGGCTATTCAATTCAATGTCGTTTATTATACAGTTGCAGCATAATGATAATACACAAACAATAAATTGTCTTGATGATGATGCATTGCATGAGCATAATGCCAATAATCTAGTTAGTAATAATAAAGAGATATTTGTTAACATACTGATGAAAAAACGCATAAGTATAATACAAGTATTTAAATGAGTTTTCATTATGAACATTCATTAGTCAATTCATTTTAATAACATATTTATATATTCAAGTAGTCATTTTCTACTTCCTATATAATAATCATGTATGATTCATTTGCTACTAACCTGTAACTGCATAGATAGCTAATTAGTGCAATACTTGGGTATTAAAATTGTAACAATAATCATATTTTGCTTTTGTAATTAATAGTAGTACCTAATCTTCATCAAGCTATGTTTGCTACTACACTAAATAAATGACCACACATAATACTCTTACTTGGTGGGCATATAATTTAATTACATCAAAATACTCGAATTATGTCAGTTTGATTATTATTGGAGCAATCACCATTATGATACAATAAAAATGCAACGGATAATGGCAAGGTGTTATGTGAATCGGCAGTTTGGTTTGGTAAAGGCTTCAATGTTCCAAGTGTGATAAAAATAAATGTAACAAGTTTTAAAGTAATATTAAACCTTCACATTGTTCAGTAAGTATAATAGTTGTTTATTTTATATAAATGTAATAAAATTATCCAAAAAAATTATGACTATAATTTGTTTATCTGGTCATCACAATTCAATATATAGAATGACTTGACTCCTACAAAGCTATTGAGAGACAAGACTAATATGACTTTTATTTAAGTCATCCAGATATAACAACATTCACTATTATAAGATGATACATTTTGTACTTGTAAAAAAGCAACAATATGTACAAAAAACTCATACACTTTTCAGATTATTGTAACAATAAAAATTAACTTAAGACAATTTATCTAAAAAGGTGTGAAAGAGAACTGAGCTGTATTATGATTTCTTATTTCTATGCAGGTAGTTACCTTGATTAATTTTTAATGAATAGTATTTGTCGTATTACATATATAATTATGCACTCTTATATTCTATATAATACAAAAACATTATACAATGAAGTTCAACTATGCAACTAAGCTGCCTGGAACTAATAGATCATAAAATGATTCCTGCATAATGTTTGTATAAAGAATAAATGAGAATCTAATAAAATCAGTTATTCAACTAGGCCATAACATATTGAATAAAAATCATCATTCACATTCATTAGATCTTCTTAAATTGAGATTATTTACTTTAATTAATGATAAAATATTAGTCATAGTTTTGGACATAGTAACAAACTTTACAATCGTTAAATACAAGTTTCAGGTAGGTATATAATTATTTGTCTATAAATACAATCACTCAATTGTATTGAAAAAAATATTTTTATGTTCATTTTACAACTAACAATGTGTGTATATTGTATATGTAGTCTTACAGATATTATTGTAATAGTTACACTATATTTTATTTCATAAGGCATGTAATCACAAATATCTTCAACTGATTAAGTATCTAAATACTTATTTAAACTAAAGCCTCATACTAGAAGTAGTTATAAACATCCATTTCCAATAATAATTGACTCACTCAGATAAATGCCTCATTTGTCATGTAAATATACATTCCATTCTAAGATTCAAATGACCACTAGGGTGACTTGTACATCTAATAAGTCTAAAGACTGAAAAAAAAACTGCATACCTTTCTTATACCATAACTCACAACAAAACAAACGTCATACATTTAATAATTTTTAAATTGCATTTCCAAAACTTTTAATGGAATTAATGTAATGGCAGCAATGTCACAACATCATCTATGTAGTTAGTGTTCATAAGTTTATTAGTTATAGCATGTTTTCAAATAAAGCATAACAAATATTTATCTATATATCATCTGAAAAATGATAATAATAGTAAAAATGATAATAATAATATAGAAAAGAAACAGCTGATGAGGATAGTCATTAGACATTAACTAACATACCTTAAGAGTCGTATTCTTAATCACCCAAAATCCAATTGAATATGGCGGCATTGATACATGGTTTCCAAACTGAATGTGACGTGGAAGTAATTTGGGCTCTGGTGACTCATAATACAGAGGCCAACCATTCAATAGCACAGTTTTAGTTTTTCTGTTGTTGGATGGGGCACTAATTATATATTCATCAATAAGTAGATTATCCATATTGATTGCTGTACCATTAATTAAAAATCTAGCTTTAGCCATTTCCAAGTTGATTGCATAAATAGTAATGGCTGTTGTATCATTAGTGTATTTTTTATTGGTACAATGTGCATACATTCTTTGCAGGTTTGAGCACTGACATTGTATTTGCAGAACTTTATTACCAACAAGCCTTTTATAAAGAACACTCACCCACCAATCAGGAAGTGGTTCTAAGTGCTCATTGATAAGACTGTAGTTACCACCAAAAAAGCTCTGCCTGATAACAGTAGTGATATTATGGCGAGCTGATAATCCCAACTTATCAATCCAAAGAGGTGTGGCAGCATATGAGTTAGAAAGGCCTGGAGCTCCTCCACCATATGAACTGCTAGTCTCTGACAACCACATTGGAATGTGATTAAACTTCATTGTGTGGCTTTTCATTGTTAATATTTGTTCTTCCAATAAGTCAAAAGTGTTTGGATTCCAAAAATCATCCAATTTTACAGTTCTGCTATTTAAATAATACTGATGCCAGGACCTAATATTGATATAATTAGAACCATTACCTAAAAATTCTACCATATACCTTAGGCATTCTGGACGATTTGGTTGAGGACGAGTTGTATCAGGCCCAACTACTAATGAGCTAATGTAACCTGAGTCATTTAATAATTTACGGAGTTTTTTAAAGTCACGTGCCAACATTTTAGGGGAAACAGTAGTATTATAGACATGTAAAAATGAGTTTGGTTCATTACCAAGCTGCCAATCCAAGTCAAAGTTATGTTGTTGAGAGAAAGATATGAGATCTCGTGCATTCCGTTCATCCCACATATGATGGTCTCTTAAAAGTAAATTTAAGGTAAATAAAAGTTTAATATTGGTGTTTACACAGAAACTATTGATTTCTTTCCATTTCTGTCCTGTTAATAAGAAAAATGGTAAAAATTTGTGCTTACACAGTCTTTTTATAGCAGGGCACATATGAAATGTATTGTTAGAGTCTAAGCAATGGTCACAAGATATCGAGTTTTCTGGTTCTTCACTGAATATTAGTCGATCAGACATAGTCCCACCGAGCCGCAAGCGCGCCGGAGAGAGTGCCTTTGCAAGTTGTATAAGCCGTATATTACCGAAGTCCACTTTATTGAAGTCTTCCACCTCGGAACTATCAATGCCGACACTCAAGAAGTTGTCTGGCACTACAGCAAGTACTGGGAGATTTTCGTTAATAGTAATATAACATTTTTCATTGGAATTATATTTCACAAATAGAATTAACAGCGCAACATTGCAGCAAAACACCACTGAACAAATTGTAATTAGACGTTTATTAGACAGCATTTTCAACGTCTACCACACTATATTAGGAGATCCACGATAATAGTTACTGACAAGAACGTCTGTACATCCACAAACAAAATTCCAACACCAGTTTTTAAAATGATAAACAAGCACGAAAGAGTCCTTTAAAATATTCTATAGTTTCTTAATTATAGTATATGATTTTGTTTAAAAATACATAAAGTTTACCTAATATTAAACACGCAAACTTGTCAAACTTTTGAAATATACTTTACAAGCAACATATTGACAACATACTAATATACTAATTGATTTGCACAGACTAATTAGCACAGATCAGTTTTTTATACTCTATCCATTTTATCTAAGACAAAAGGTAAAGGTATTTTCGTTTGGACGGAAACTCCAAAAAGAGCGCGCGTACATTTGAAATTTTTAATCATTTTATTTTCAATTTTACTTATTTTTGCTTAAAATTTTGTGTACATAGCAGAATTTAAAAGTAGAGACCCTTAGAAATGGAGGGTAACGAGGGGGGCGGGGATAACCCGCCCACCTCAAATAAACGTCCCCGCATTCTGGATAGTGGTGATGACCCCAAGGCAGATTTTGACGTTGGCGATGGCGGTGAGCGTAATGACTCTTATTTACCGTTTTACAAAGCGAATTATAAAAGACTTTATCCGGAGACCTCTGTTAATACCGAGTTTAAAGTATTTGCCGAAACGACTAATAAGGACAGACTGGGCAACAAAAGCCCCGTTTACTTAAACCACATTTTTGCAAATGAAGTTAAAGGTGTGACGGCAATTCAAAGAGTGAATGCCAATAAAATTGCAGTTATTTTTAAACAGTATAATACAGCATATAACTTTATTAACAATTCATCATTCTTAAAAATGAGTAATATTTAAAGGAGTAATATAAATTGCGTTATCGAATAATTTGGAAAAATAACATTGTGAAGCGTTAGAAACGTCCATAGAACTGGGGAAAAAATATAATGAAGTTAAAAATGTCAGTCATTATCAAGACTCTCTACAAGCATTATTAGAGAAGAATAAATAGAAAAGTAATTTTGCTTTACGCTATACGAGAAGGTTACACAAGTCGATTTCGTTATTCTTGAGGAGAGGAGAGGCTGAGAAGTATGAAGTGTACACAAGTTACTCCCGCAACCAAGTGCCGTAATGATTAATGACAGCTCGACTGGTATTGCCTACCTATTAAATTCAGCCTTATAGCTTTGATTTGTCTGGAAATGAAACCAATCTCAGAAGAGGGTGCGGTGCAACAAATGAAAACAACGAAACAAAACTCAGTGCAATAAGTACTATAAGACAGATGTAGAAAAAGTAAATCCGTGATCTTATTCGCATTTTGAGATATTATCAATATTAAAGGCATAAACTGATGATACTCGAAAGTTCGTATTTTGAATTTTAAATTAAGACTTTTTATATTTGGGAAATTTTAAGTGATCAACTCATTATTTTGATGTCATTTGGTAAAGTGGAGGAAGCAAGAGAAGTGTGCCAGGATCGTAGCAAGTGGAGAGAGGTGGTCTCTGCCATTGGAAACAAGGCGTGACATATATGTATATATGTATGTATTTGGTAAAAGCACTGTCCTTATATTCTTGGTATGATTTATAAAATGTATTATCATATACTTTTTCTTAGGTAGTAATTAAATTATCTATAGAAAATTCAAAATTTTGATTCTAAAAAACTTTCGTTTATTGATATTTCTATAATTACACTGTAACCCGAAGTATATGTTAACTAACTAACGCTATAATGACAGCAGTGCCAATGTCGAAAAACTCATATATGAGTTGATATGTTATCACATATTTCAATTCATTCAATATCAATACAAATACTGTATTTATAAAATTGGCGCCCTATTAGCTTGCGAAATCGTTTACTAGCTAGCATCCAGATGTCGCTGCAGTTCATGAAAGTGGGTATTGATTTTCCAGGGCGTGTGTCCGTCGGCCCCTCGACGTCCTATTTCTAGTTAGTTCTTCGGCAACAGAGACAGGCCAAGTAATCTATTCGGTAAAAAATTTAATTGTGCTCCTCTCGTTGATTTTATCGTACGTAATGATATTGTAAAAAGCTATATGGAGCTTATTTAATATGTAAGTGACTAGCGAGTTGGCGGAAATTGTTCAATAGTTATCAGTTCACAAAGGATTACATCTTTTAAGCTCGTCGTGCGGCAGATAATACGTTTATCTCAAATTATACTGAGCGACCATAGTTAGAGTAACCATGCTCACGATTTCGTCGATATTTTCGAAAATATTTGGACGTCTTAAAATCTGGGGAACCGCGGATGAAAATGATGATGATAATCATCTAGGACAAAGAAACTTTATAAATCTCCGGTTTATTAGCAAATACGATTATTGCGAGGAGTTGTTCGGGGTTGATCTTCCAGATGAACCAGTTGTAAATTGGGATAGACTCTTTCTCCAGTATGATAGACAGCTAGAAAGAAAAATGGTGGATTTACAACCAGTGCTTAAAGATTTCTATAGAGAAGCTGCACAAGTTAATAGAATGTCTTCGCAGGATGCAGCTCAATGGCGTCGTGAAAATAATTTTATTGACATAAAAAGAACATTTGGAAGTCGACCAGCGCTTAGAAATATTCCCAATCCCGTTTTAACATTCGAGCAGGCTTTTTTTCAATATCCTCAAATTGTAGCGGAGCTTTATAAACAGGGTTTTCAACGCCCACTTCCGATTCAAAGCCAAGCATGGCCGATTATTCTACGTGGCGAGGATTTCATTGGTCAAAACGCGCCAGGCAAAGTTTTAGCCTTTGTATTACCGGCTGTCATACACGTTAATGGCCAAATTACTCCAAGAGAATTCAGAGTGGGCCCTTCTGTTCTGGTAATCACCCCGACTAAAGAAAGGGCGTGGCGTATTGAGAAAGAATTTACAAAATATTTATTCACGTCAACGAGATCTACTTGGCTTGGTGGAGGTGTATTGGACGTACAAACTAAAATTAATAATAAAGCACTAGATATTCTTGTAGCTACACCAGGCAGACTACACGACCTAGTCCTAGCACGACGCTTAATTATTATCAACGTTTCGTACATTGTGCTGGACCAAGTTGATATTATGCTTAATATGGGTTTTAAGCCACAACTAAAGAAAGCTTTTTATAATATTCGACCGGAAAGGCAAATTGTCGTGACCTCTGATACTTGGCCTCCTTCTATTCAGGGACTTGTAAAGTGTATAATGAGAGATCCTATTCAAATAGATATTGTAACTCCAAACCGAGCGCCAGTCCACAGAGTAGTACATAAGTTACAGTACATGGAAGAATCTGAGAAAGATGATGCAATATTTCATTTTATTAAAAAGATGAAGCGATGCCATAGAGTTCTTATAATTTGTCGTAAAAATGAGTCTGTACAACGCATTGCTCATGAGTTGGATTTAATGGGGATTGAAAGTAAATCCGTATTAAGTGACGGGGCGGGAAGGGACAGAGAGACAGAAGAAACCTGCCATATTGTAATAGTTGCTGAGGAAGTTTCTCGAGATATGGACATTTTTAATATGACACATGTGGTAAATATGGATTTTCCCCGTCATGCGGATGATTACATGTTCAGAGTGCATAGCCTTGCACGTACAGCAAAATCTGGCGTTATTTTAACATTTTTCACGACAGACGAGTTAATATATTCACGAGATCTCGTTGAAATTATCGAAGAAGTTAACCGCGAAAATCCAGATGATCTGGAAATAATTGGACAAAGATTTGAGCACCACGGAATAAGAGATGTAGACGTTCACCGCGGAAGACGTTCTACACCGCGAGGCAGTCGTGGCCGCGGACTTCGATGGCAATTTTATTAAATTATTCCCGTTCTAATTATTTTAATTTTAAAATCATTTCAATATAATGTGTGTTTAACAATTTCACTGAATAACATTAATGTCAGTATAATGCAAGACTGTGTTAGCGAAGTTGGAAATTGGTATTTTATTTCAATGTAATGATAGTTACGTTAGTAGTTAGTAACTGTTACTGTAGTTCTACAGTTTAGGAATATAAACCAGTATTATATGTCAGTTCGAACGAGTAGATTTCTCTTTTCCCGTGATTTAAAATGTTTCGTGAATATCAACTTCACTTATTCACCTGCTGATAGTTTTCTAATTATACTCTTATAAATGTATAACCATGAAGTAGAATTAAACTCTTTTTATTCTTTAAAATAGGAATGTAGCGGTAGATAGGTACTTAGATAGTTAAACGAACAAAACAGAACTTCTTTTTAATAATCGATATGGATGTACTGATATTTAGGAAAAATATGTATACCTGCTTATCAAATTTTAATGATATAGACGTTGTGAGCAAAATATTAGTGTTATACCTACTATATTGTTATCAAACCTGGTTTACCTAATTGGCAATTACACTAATTCAAGTATTAAAAATTGTAATTATTAAGATTCGTCATTGTCGTCAAAATCCTGCAACGTATATCTATGTAGTATATATCTCAGTATTGTAATTCTATGTTACTTTTAATGAAAATTCAACATATGCTTTGTATTATTCTTTCAAACAGAAGTGATCGTATTCCTGTAACTCTGTATTACCGTTACAGTATTGCATGTTATTCGATGATTATAATTTATTCCGATATACATACCTATTTAATGAAATAAATATACGCATCAATAGAAATCCATTGATAATCAATATTAACCAAACGTTGTATTATTTTTACCATGCTCCTCTCTTATTTCATTACCTTGTTTGTGTGATACCACTTTTGCCATTGGTATTAAGATAATCAACATGGAGCTGAAATCTTTATAACTGATTTAATGCGGCCTAGATAACATATAATTTAAAAATAACAGATATACAATAAATTGACTGATTTATTAAAAAATAAAATATTTATAAATTCATGGATTATTGGTTGTTTTATCCCTTAGATCTAAGACACTCCACACACAGACATGTTTATTTTTAAAAATAAATATGACAGTGATTATAATAGTTACAATAGGGTAGACGACTACAACGGATTATGGCCGTTTTTATACTATAATTATCTGATTTGAGCAATTTATATCTCATGGAAGTATGTCAATATAGAAATTTCAGTTTAATTATTAATTTATATTGTTTTTATTTTTCTAAAAAATGAGCAATAATTATTTATGTAATTCTAATGAAATGAAAACATTTCTAACATTTGCACATTAAATGTAACATTTTTTTATATAGAAAGTATACCTATAAACGTACAAATAACAAAGTTATTTTAAAATTTGTTTATACGCTCATACAAATTTGACGAGTTTACTTAGTTATGACGTCACGATTACAGTGTTTTTAGTATGGAGCGTTAGTATGAGCGACCCGCGACAGCGCCGCAAACATGTCGATGTATCTTCAAAAGTAATAGGTGCAGGTGTACTGTTGGTTCTACAATATTTCTCACTTAAAAGAGTACTTTTATTATATAAAGAATTTAAAAAATTGTCGTATACCCAATTCTTTGGTCACAGTATAAGTATTGCCTAACGCTATTTTGCCGCAAATTTATTGTCATATGTTTTTCAAAAATTTATGACTATTTGAAAATTACATCGATAATCCTTGCTCACTCGTAACATAACCCCCTGAACTAATCCATCTAATAAGTCAATTTGCTCTATCCTATATTTCCTTATACGATTAATGTACTTATTGATGCTACATTAATTTAACGTTTATTTATTGACATTAATGAATAACAAATTTTGACTCATTAAAATTAACAACTTGCGACAAAATAATATGGTATTTGTATTAACAAATTATTTTATCACAACTTGTTTTAAGAACCTTATAAAGGTGAAGCTAATTGCATAATCAAATCACTTACAAAACCATGTGGTGCGTTAAGCGATAATAAATACTTATTTTAATCTGATTCATAAATCAGGCACTGACACTAACTCCAGCAATGTTTTCCAAGACATCTGCTTCTTCAAAGTTTCCCCGCAAAAGTGAGCTCTGTACCTTAATATTTCTTGTTATTCCAACAAGTATGGTATTTTTCAATTTTTGTTTGTATGTTGCCTTTAGTCTTGTTTTCTGTGTCGGTAACATTGGTTGGTAAAGTTAGAGATCAACAAAATCTAAAATAGTACTAATAAGTAGTAGGTACTAATTGTATTAATAATAATTATTTTTCAATATTAATAATCAGGTTTCTTAATTTTTCAACTCCTTATTGCCAATTGAAATATTTCATTTCTCACAATTAATCAGGCTTTTTAATTTTGAATAGTATATATATAAGAATTCAAACATTTAGGTATATTGCTTTATACAAAATAAAACTTACACTATACAAAAAATACTTAATTGAATTATTATTAACGTTGTAACGTATATTTTTTTATATCTAATTAAAAATTAAATATGTTTTCCTAAAAGAGATATTATTATAATAATTATACCTTTTTTTTTTTTTTTTTTTTTTTGTTCCCCTGAGGAAAATGCATTAAATTGCATACCCCGGCTGTGGCGAGCCGGGGTTATGTGGGGCTCTCCTCCCCAGAAGGAGGCCTACCCACTAAAAACCTCAGGGATGGCCTTCCTCAGGCATGTAGGGAGCCCCCGGGAACACAAAGGCCACTTCCGGGAACCCCCAGCCTCCGCTCCCCTCTCTAGAGGGGAGCCCTCCTCGGGGGAAGCTACCACCTCCCCCGGTCCCCTCCACCGACGACGCCCCCCGGCCACGGAAGGGGCGTGGTCCATCCCGGGTCGCCGTAGCGGTCGCGACTTCCTCGCGCCCGCCGGCGACCCGCGGCGGCGCCGCAGCTGTGCTACCGAGCCCGGCGCCGCCTCCTTCGAGCGGGATCGGCCATCTCCCGACCTCCTTCTGGAGCATTACTGGTTCACAGAAGGAGGCCACAGCCCTCCAACCTCCCTCGTCCGCCAGCATTGCCGCAATCAATGCCGGCGGAGACAGATCTCGCCCGATCTCTGCGACCAAGACTCGGCGCTCGGAGGCCCACGCGGGGCACTCCGCCAGCGTGTGCTGGGCTGAGTCGAGGTCGGCTGCGCAGTGGTGACAATGTGTCGATCCCTCCCGTCCTATTCGACACAGATACTCACCGAAGCAGCCGTGCCCGGCGAGTATCTGAGTCAATCGGTAGGTGACCTCCTCCTTCCCGTTGAGCCAAGCTTCGAGGTGCGGGAGTACGGCACCGACGGCCCGCTGGCGCGCGCAGATCCGTAATTCGAGCTGCGCACGCCAGGCCGCCACAATCCGTCGGTGCCACTCCCGCTTAGGCACATAATAATTATACCTAAATATAAAATAATAATATGTAAACGTCTCGTTGTCCAACTGGCGCTAAGTTTGCTCTGTGGTTCACAGATATTATTTTATACTGTAGCACCGCATTGATTGGTTTCGCTCCGTCGACGAATAAGCAGGCGGCCGGTAACGGTCACACAGAATCATTCTAGACACTTACCGAGACCATTTCTTCTAGTGTCAACTTTTAATTTTATAAACGTACGTTTTTAATAGCGTTCATTGCTTATTTATTATCATCTACAATAGTTTTTATAAATATTAGTTTTTATGTGATAAACCCTACTTATCTAGGTCAGTGTTGAGCATTTTATAAGATATTGTTTTACCATTTTTTACGGGTAGATTTGCGAATTTTTCTTACCGTTAGTGTTTAATGTAACTAAAACATTAAATCAGCTATACATTTATTTACTTATTTTATATATAATTACGCTATTGATAAGTATCTTAGCGGACATTATTAATTATTTTAATTTACACTCATCTTTTGTATAATATTTTATGTACCTCCGCTCTGATTGTGGTATTATCATACTAGCCACATTCACTAGTAAATTAGTTATTATTCCTCATCCTCACCTGCTTATACATTAAAAAGCGTGACGTCATTTGTTATCATCTGTGACCTGTAAGTGCTGTGGGTGTTTTTCTGTAATGGATATCCAAGAACAGGGTATGTAGTAATAATAATTATTTCTTTTGTATGTATATTAGTGGATATTTTCTTTATTATACTCTTGCTACGAGGCGACGTTACTCGAAGTATTATTTTAAAATTTCTTAAGTTTGAATAAACTTTTAAATATATGTTCTCACGCGCTCCAACCATGGAGGTGTATTGCATTATAATCTTTAGACTTTTTAATACTTTTTTAAATTAAATTTTAAAATTGTCTGCCCTATCTGCCCCTTTGGCGATGACAAGGCTGCTACGGTTGATAGATTTTATCGTAGCATTTTCAACGAAATTAGTTTATTTAGTTTTAGTGCTTGTTTAGATTTTATGACTGAATTTCAATAGTTTCTTTTTTGTTTTAGGTAATTTGTACATATGCTCATTTTCGAGAATGCATAGGTATTCTAGAAATATGGCTAACTGTCAATACAGGAAATGACACTGAAAAGTGTCGTCAAGTCCTACAAACTTTGCTGGCTTCTCTGAACGGTGCTGAAAACATTGTCATTCATAATTTAGAGAATATTGTAGGTAAATAATTTGTGTAAATCTATTGCTCGATACTGGAAAAATGTAAAAGGGTTAAGACCAAGCTTTTAAGTAAGAATTCCGACTGGTTTAATGTTATCGAAAAAATTTAACTTTTTAATAACAATGAGCAATATACTCCGTCTGAAAATCAATCTTCATGTCATTCGCGTGGTCGTCCTCGAACGCAATGTAGTAAAAGAACTAAACGTAGGAGAGTAGCTAATTTATCGAAGTCTGATGATTTTACTATGAGTAGGTACATTGCTTGATGTTTCTAACTCTTCATTCGGTTTATGTGTATCTAGAGTTAGCACCGATGATGTCTTGTCACTTGTAAGCGATGCTCAGCTGACGAAACATCAATATTTATTAATTAAAAACTTTGTCAATAGTAAGATTTCTCCTAATGTATTACCATGTTACCAACAAATTATTAAAACGAAAAAAAGATGTTACCCTTCTAACATAACAGTTTCCGAGTCTTCACCTGAAGTTGAATTACAAAGTCTTTTTGATCACACTGCCTCTCGAATCCTTGAGTCTCAAAAAGAGGTATTAGATCAGATACCTGATGATTGTTTGTCTAATATATCTTTACTTGGGAAATGGGGATTCGATGGCAGCACTGGACATAGTGAATATAAACAATGTTTTTCATATTCAACTTTGGAAGACAGTAGTTTGTTTGTAACATCTTATGTACCCCTTCAAATAAGTGTAAAATTAACCGATGAAAATTGTAAAATTTTGTGGAAAAATCCTCGACCCTCTTCCACTAGATATTGCCGTCCTATTCAATTTCAATTTATGAAAGAAACTACAGCAGTATCTTTGCAAAAGGAAGCTTATTTTAAGGATAAAATTGAAAGTTTGCAACCTACTGTTATTCAGATAGACAAACGTGAATTTGTTGTTTCTCATAACTTGCAGCTTTCAATGGTAGATGGTAAGATTTTTAGTGCTCTAAGTGAAACATCTACAAGTAGATGTTATATATGGAATGCTACCCCTAAACAGATGAATAAAATAGACGAATGTTTACAAAAACCTGTAATAGAGAGCCTGTAATAAACCTGTAATAGCTCCGCCAGAGTAGAGACATATAATGCCTGATGTTGAGTGACCACTGAAATGATCACCACCGTGATCAGCATCACTAAAACAAATAATATTTTCCGATACAGATTGCGGCTTACTCGTATATGTAATCCCATGGTCAATCGTACCTTTTATGTATCGTAGAATTCTATTCACTCGAACCACATCATCGGACGTTAGTTTATCAAGCGATCGTGAAACGACACTTACTGCAACCGCAATGTCGGGACGACTTACTGTCATGAGATAAGACAGTGCACCTACTGCCTGTCGGAGAAAGAAGTAACGACATTTTTCGGGTTCTGATGATATCGTGTCCTTCACTATTAGAGTCACTGCAGCTTTGCAGTCTTGCATGCCAAATCTTTCGAGGACACGTTTTGCATAACCTTTCTGATCGATTTTTATTGAGCCATCAGCCTTACATTCGATTTCTATTCCTAAGAAATAAGTGCCAGTTTTTGAAGTGATCTTAAACCGCTTTCGCATCTCTTGTAAGAATATATCGGTCTCTCTTTGACTAGCTGAGGCTATCAAGCCATCATCGACATACAATGCAATAATAAGCTTTCGATCTTTGTCATGTTTATTTCTTATAAAGAGACAAGGATCACTCATATTTTGTTTGAAACCAATTTGTTTGATGTATTCTGTGATGCAATGATTCCAGCATCTCGGTGCTTGCTTTAAGCCGTATAAGCTTTTCTTGAGTTTGCAGACTTTATTGGAATCATTACACAAACCTTCTGGTGGTTTCATGAAAACCTCTTCATTTAACAATCCATATAGGAAAGCCGTAGAAACATCAAATTGCGATAACTGTAAGTTCTCTTGTGCTGCAATGCTAATAACAGATCTTATTGTACTCATTTTCGCCACAGGGCTAAATGTTCCTTAGTAATCTAAACCTTTTTTCTGAGAATATCTCTTTACTAATTGATCTTTAAATTTATCTGTTGTGCCATCAGGATTGGTTTTGATTTTGTAAATCCATTTGCAAGGAATTGCTTTTCTCCCCTTAGGCAAATCCACCATTTCCCATGTTTCGTTTTCTTTAAGAGAGCTTACTTCGTCATCCATTGCTTTGATCCATTTTTCAGAATCATCACATGATACGGCTTCTTTAAATGTTGTAGGTTACTTAGCTTGAGCAGAATATTGAACATGACACATGTTGCATATAAAATCATCAAATCGACTAGGTGCTTTAAGAGTTGTTCGACTTCGTAATATCATATTGCCTTCATTTTGTATTTCAGCTTCTGAGAGATGGTCAGAGACATTATCATTTTCAATGACATCATCTTCGTCGTCGCTGGTACTTATTCCTGTCTTGATTCAATATTATCAGATCTTTCATTATCAACATTACGCGTGTATATCAAACAATATTCTGCTTCTTCACCTGCATTAATATTTAAAGATGAACCTTCATTACAAACTTTATTTTCGGTTTCCTCTATACTCGGAAATCTTATGTGATATTTTGCGGCAGCACCGTCATCCATGCCATCAGAATTGGAAGATTGATGGTAACTGTCGGATAATAGAGGACTTTCATGAAATAAGACATCTCTTGATCGTATTAATGCGTGATTCTTGTCATCCCAAATACGATATCCTTCATTCGAATCGTAACCTATCAATATACCTTTTTGAGCCTCTTTGTCCAATTTCCTGCGTCTCTGTTTTGGAATGTGTGGATAGCAGTATGTACCTATAACTCTGATATTTTTTATCTTTGACTTTTTGCCGTGCCATGATTCAAATGGTGACATCTCGTTCTTTCCAGGACCAGTACGGCTTAAAATGTACACCGATGTTTGAACTATTTCGGCCCATAAGTCTGACGGTATTTGAGCATGTGCGTGCATTAAGGTTCTAGCCATTTCAACAACGGTCCTGTTGTCTCTCTCAGTTGGATTCTGTTGAGGCGTGTATGGCATTGTCAACCTTTGCTTAATGCCTTGTCTATTTAGTGCACTTCGTACATTGGCGTTATCGAATTCACCACCGTTGTCACTCAAAATCTCCTTGATTATATACCCTGATGCTTTGACCTCTGAAATCATTAATAAGAGTTTGTCATATACTTCAGATTTTTGACGCATGAAATATATAAAGCGATATTTCCGGTACACATCTTTGAAGAGGACGAAGTTTCTATATTTTGATATAGAATATGGAAAGGGTCCACAGACATCTGTACAGATTAGATCTTCAGGTCTTGTTGCATTTTCTCTAACTCCAAATTTTAATCTATGAGCTTTTCCGTAGATTCAACCTTGCATAATTATTTCTGTCCTGTAGTTTTAATGTTCCCTTCCTTTTCCAAAATCTTTTTGACATGCATCTTATTTTGATGTCCAAACCTCTCATGGTATAACTGTAAAAGATTTGATGTAGATAACTGATTTCTGACAACTGTAGGCTTATGGCAACTGAGTTTTAATTTATAAAGTCCACCTTTTTTGTCACGCGTGCTAATCAGTTTTGTCTCACCATTAATCTTTAGTGTACACTTTTCTGGAGTCGATTCAAAGATGCTGTTGTTAATATTGTCATGAGTGGCAACAACAGAAAACAAGTTTCTTTGTATACTTGGTACAAACCACACATCTTTCAATAAAATTTGTTCGAGTTTCCCATCTATTTCGCTCGTATAGACCCAACACCGACAGCTTGGATACACTATCCATCTGCGCCGGTAACTGTATGTGAACTCTGGAAATACGTAAAATCTTGATAAAAATCGCCTGTATTTGTAACATGGCTTGTTGCATATTTACAGTATTACAGTATCATATTTACAGTATCAGTAGACTTCTTAGGTGGTCTGCCATCAGCTATCCATTTCTTACATTTATTTACAGTATGACCTTTTTCTAAGCAATATTTACATTTGAAAACTCGTTCTTTCTTTCTGTTATCATTATCGCTTGTTTTATATTTACAACTACTTCCTGGTCTTACAATTAATGCTTGAGCACTGCTTTCAACTTCGTCTTTAGCTGAAAGAACTTTCTCGTGGGTACATAGTTGGCTGGTGAGATTTTCTATGGTTCGATCTTTTTTCGACATCAACAACCAGTTTGACTTGAAATCAAAATATTCTGTCGGAAGAGTATCCAATATCTTACATATAAGAAGAATATCCGGTAAATCATTACTCGTATCTAATAACAAGTTTAAATCATGCCAAATATTTTTCAAAGTTGAGATATGCGTGGACATGTCATGTGCGGGTTCTTTTTGATATTTAAAAAAGTTTAAATATAAATCATAGCTTCTATCTACTGTGCAGCCTCCATAGAACCTTTCTATTTTATCCCACATATCTTTTGAGCTTGTAAAACGCATTACTTTTTGTAGTGCCTCATCAGACATATTATTTGTAAGTAGAACTAGTATCGCGCTATCTATATTTATAAATTCTTGTTTATGCTTTTCAAACATTGCTACTTGCTCGGCGTTATTTTGGTATGTTAAGATAGGCATTACCTTCTTACCTGCCAAAATTTCTATCGCTCCGGGCGTTGCTTTAAGCACTAAAAATAATTTGAATTTCCATGTTTTGAAGTTTTTGCTATCGAGAATTCCTATTTGGAATTTACTTGCCTCTGCTTAGTCGAGATATGTGATGGCGACAAAATCTGCACGAAAAATATTGACTTTTGAATAATAAATGTACTTTCCATAATTCAATAACAGCTTCCTTCTTTTCTTTCGTTAGGAACCACGCTCTGCGTATAAAGACTTATGGAAAACAAACTAAACTTTATAACAATTAAATACACAGACGAATTAGGGATAGGGGATAGGGGAACTTTCCGAAGAAGCTCCTGAAGCGACAAATATATATATCAAAATATATAGACGAAGTCACGAATCAAGATTTAATGCAACGATTGTTATTACATTCAGATCCTTATATTACAAGTCTTCGGAAACTTCCCCCTAGAAAAAAATACACTATCACAAAGTGTAATAGAATTGTTACATGTTTAATAATATTAGAATAAGAATAATTTATTTGTATTTTGTTAGTTGTTGATGTTTTCTTGTATTTAATTTATTTACTTTAATAATTTTATTATAATTAAGGAAAGCAATAAATAATCTTTCTATTACTTTATTTAAAATATATTATGTTTAACATTTAAATTAACATTCCATTTCATTTAAATGTTATTATATTTTTTTTATGGGACAGCGCAGCAAACGAGCAAACGGATCACCTGATGGTAAGCAATAACCGTTGCCCATGGACACCCGCAACACCAGAGGAGTCACAGATGCGTTGCCGGCCTATTAATAGGGAATAAGGGGGGAAGGGGGGGTTGGGCCTCCGGTACCCTCACTCACTCGGCGAAACACAGCGCAAGCGCTATTTTACGCCGGTTTTCTGTGAGGCCGTGGTATCACTCCGGTCGAGCCGGCCTAATTCGTGCCGAAGCATGGTATGAAATTAATGTAAATAAAAGTATGTTGTTATTTATACTTATTTTTTTAATAAATTGTTGGATGTATCAATAAAACACCATGTCATTTATTTTTTTTAATATTTTGTGTCTGTGGCATGTGCCGATGCCTTTTTCTCTTCCGCTCCTTCCGGTTACAAATGGATGGCTGTTCTCTTAATTATTACGATTAATATCATGTTATGTGTGGAGTAATAAACCAGTTTCAACGAGTACGTCTTGTCTTTTGCTTCCATAACATAAAAGGTTATGGGCCCAGTATAGCGGAGAAAATATTAAAGGGAGATTTTGGTATATCGTCGAGTAAGTCGCGTCAAGGACTCTTCACCGGGCCTTGTGAAAAACGTGGTTCGAGAAACAATAAAAGACAAGATGGAACACCGAGGAGTTATTATTTTAGATGGGAAGAACTGGACAGCATGGAAGTTTCAAATGCAAATTAACCTAAAAGCTAAAAAGTTGTTCGGAATTGTGAGTGGCATAACCCCAAAACCTGTGGAGACCGATACGAAGGCGGTAGAGCTCTGGGAAGAGAGAGACACTAAAGCTCAGGAATTAATCGTAAATAAAATTGATGAAAAGGTCATAACCTATTTAGCATCATGCACTAGCAGTGCGGAAATGTGGCAAAAATTATTGATTCTATACGAACCCTCCACCAAAGTAAGTGTCCACCTGATTCAACAAAAATTTTATAATATTAAATTTGAAGAACCGGTTGCCGTTTTTATAACAAAAATAGAAGAAATAGTTACACAATTGAATACAATGGGGGAAAAGATGTCAGAGAACATGATCATCACCAAAATATTAATGAGTTTACCAGACAAATATAAACATTTTATATCTGCTTGGGAGTCGGTGCCTGACAAGGAACAAACCTTCAAAGAACTGATGGCCAGATTGCTGATCGAGGAAGAACGGAATGCTGAGCATTGCTCTGTTGGGATGGAGCAGTCAACATCTGCTCTGGTTGCAGGTACTAGTGCGACTCAAAGTGCAAAAATAGTGTCAAAAGATGTAGATAATAAAAAGTGCTATGTGTGTGGAAAAAGTGGACATTTTAAAAAGGACTGTAGGTTCAGGAAGTGTTTTAAATGCAACAAGATTGGTCACTTAAGTAAAGACTGTTACACAAAATATTCTAATCCTAACAATAAGAGGTATGTACCTAAAGCATATTTTTGTATGGAACCAAGTAGTGATTGGATTTTAGATACTGGGGCTAGTGAACATATGTGTAAAGATAAATATATGTTTGACAGTTATTCTGAAATGTCAAGTGAAAAATATATAACAGTAGGAGATGGATCAAAATTGAAAATATATGGTATTGGTAATATTAAATTCAAAGCTTATGTGGGATCTAAATGTATATCATCTATTTTGTATAATGTGTTATATGTTCCTCAATTACAAGTAAATCTGTTCTCTGTAATTTGTGCAACTGATAAAGGCTATATGTTAAAATCAACAAATAAAATTTGTCAAATAATGTATAATAATGAAACTACAATGTTAGCTTATCGTTCAGGAAAATTATTTATAATTCAAATGACAGTAGAAAAGTCTGTAGCACCTGTAGCAATGACTAGTATAACTGATTGGCATGCAAAGTTTGTTCATCAAAATTATCAACATGTAATAAATGTGTTAAATAATAATGGAGTGAAATATGAAGGGCAGATTAGTCAGTGTGAGTCGTGCTTAAAGGGTAAACAACATAGAGCTTGTTTTAGTAAAAGTAATAACATCGGTAGGTATCCTGGGGAGTTAGTACATATGGATCTTTGCGGACCTATGGAGGAAGAATCATTAGGGGGTTCAAAATATTTTTTGTTGATAAAGGATGACTATAGTAGCTTTAGATTTGTGTATTTTCTAAAATATAAATCTGATACTTATGGTTGTATTAAGAATTTTTTATTAACTTTAGAGAAAGATGGACATATAGTGAAAATTGTTAGGAGTGATAATGGAAAGGAGTTTATTAATAAAGATGTACAAGATTTATTTTATAAAAAAGCGATCACACACCAGACTACTGTAAGCTACACTCCCGAACAAAATGGCCGAGTTGAACGAGACATGCGAACCGTCGTTGAGTCTGCACGTACACTTTTACAAGCAAACAATTTACAGAAAAATTTATGGGCAGAAGCAGTAAGTACTACCATATATACTTTGAATCGAACAGGTCCTACACGGTGCAAAGGAAAAACTCCATATGAACTAATGTATAAAGAGAAGATAAATCTGAACTCATTGAAGATCTTCGGTACTGATGTCTATGTTCATATTCCGAAAGAACGAAGACTGAAGTGGGACACAAAGAGCAACAAGGGAAAATTTGTGGGCTATGGTCTCAACACAAAAGGTTACCGTATTTGGTTCCCCGATTCAAATAGGATTGGCACTTATAGAGATGTTGTATTTATTGAGAAAAATAACAATGTTGGTTCAAACATGGTTACATATAAGAAGAATATTATACTAGAAGAAAATACTAATGAAAATGATGGAGAACAGCAAGATAAAGAACATAGAAAATTAACACAGATTAGCGAGGAGAATATTATTGAAGAAGATTTAGTGAGATCTGAAGAAAATAGTTTAAACAAAGAAAATGAAACTGAGAAGAGTAATGAAGAAAGAATATTAAATGAGAGTGACTATGAAGAATGTGAGGATCTCGAAGATTATGAAGCTTTAGAAGAAGAATTTGAAAACAGTCATTATGAAAAGGATGATATAATAGAAGATAATGATTCGAAAATGTTGCATGAAGAAAGAAATCGCAATACGAGAACAAGAAAAATAAAGAAACCGGAAAAATATAATGATTACTACAGTTATTTCATAGAGGGAGAGGAGGAACTTACCTACAACTCCGTGATAACAGGGAATGATTCTAAGAAATGGAAAGAAGCAATACAGAAAGAATTGAGTGCTCTGAAAAATAATAATACATGGATAGAAGTTGAAATGCCGAAGAATAAAAAGATTATTGATACTAAGTGGGTTTTTAAAGTGAAGAAAGCAGATAATAATAATGAGATATACAAAGCAAGACTTGTAGTAAGAGGTTTCCAGCAAGAGAACTATTTTGACCACTCTGAAATATATGCACCAGTAGCAAAACTACCTACTTTAAGAATTCTTCTTTCGATTGCAAATAAATATAACCTGAACATAAAACAGTTAGATGTAAAGAGTGCATTCCTGAATGGCAATATAGATGAAGAAGTGTATGTAAAGCCACCTGAAGGCTTAGGAATCAAAAAGGGAAACATATTAAAATTGCAAAAATCATTATACGGCTTAAAGAAATCACCAAGGATGTGGAATAATAGGTTCAATAAATTTATGGAAAATGAAGGTTTTGTAAGAAGTCAAGCTGATTACTGTCTATATTACAAAAGGAGCAAGAAGTTCTATTTATTACTGTACGTTGACGATTTGATGCTTTTTGGAGAAGAAAATAAAGAGATTGATAAGTTAATAGAGTCTTTACAGAAAAATTTTGAAATGAAAGATATGGGTGAAGCCTCAAGATATCTAGGAATAAATATAGAAAAGAAAGAAAATGTTATTATTCTGGATCAGAAAGCATATTTGAAAGATATATTATCAAAGTACGGCATGGCAAATTGTAAACCGTCTTCAACGCCTATAGAAGTTGGATTAGTACTGTCAAAAGAAGCATCAAATGATAAGGAAATGCAAAGAAAATGTCGTCAGCTAATAGGACACTTAATGTATGCAATGTTAGGTACCAGGCCTGACATATGTTATACAATAAGTTTTTTGAGTAGATTTCAGTCTTTTGCTAATGAAGATCTCTGGAAAGCTTTAAAACGTGTTCTACGTTATATAAAGGGAACTCTGGAGCTGAAGTTAGTATATAAACAAGATGACAATAGACCGGTTTTAGGATATACAGATGCTGATTGGGGAGGAGATAGAGATGACCGTAAATCAACATCGGGCTATATTATTAAAGTGTTTGGTAATACTGTTTCATGGTGTTCGAATAAACAGACTTGTATAGCTTTATCCTCAACCGAGTCCGAATATATTGCACTGGGTAAGGGTATTAGTGAGGCATGTTGGGTTAGGAATCTTTTAAATGAAATAGAAATTTGTTGTGCTCAAATTGAAATGTTTGAAGACAATCAATCTGCCATTCATATTTCCAAAAATCCAGAACATCATAAGCGCTTGAAACATGTAGATTTAAAATATCATTTTGTGAGAAATAAAGTTGCAGCAGGAATTGTTAAATTAAATTATATAACTTCTGAAAATCAATTAGCAGATATTTGTACTAAGGGCTTAAATAAAGTAGTGTTCAACAGATTGTGTATAGGAATAGGATTAGAATAAAAGATTGTATGTAATGAATATGTCATGCGTGTTATATTGAGGGAGAGTGTTGGATGTATCAATAAAACACCATGTCATTTATTTTTTTTAATATTTTGTGTCTGTGGCATGTGCCGATGCCTTTTTCTCTTCCGCTCCTTCCGGTTACAAATGGATGGCTGTTCTCTTAATTATTACGATTAATATCATGTTATGTGTGGAGTAATAAACCAGTTTCAACGAGTACGTCTTGTCTTTTGCTTCCATAACATAAAATAAATGTTATTTTTTTCAGTTATTACCTAAATTTTTCTCTTTTTTATATTTCTATATTACTTTCATAACTAAAAACAACCAAAATAGTAGAATATATTGATAGTAATAGGACTTCAACTATTTATGACCACCCTTGTATGGAGCGTGTCCCACTGTGCGCCGGTACGATTCAGTCCCACATCTTTTTTCGTTGTGTTATCCAGGCTCCGGTGATATAGACTCCACAGTGTACAAAAATGGCTTCCCTAAATATATTATCTATGGATCTATAACGATCAAATCTGTATCCGAACGCAAATGTCAAAGTGACAGTCATTTTGTGTACCAAATTAATAAGTATTATATCTACTCCCAACAAATATTATATTTGCGAATTGTATAAAATATCGGGTATATATCGATATTGATAAAGTTGTTTATAATAGCAGAAATCTACCGATCACTCAAATGTCAACCATATATTTAACGAAATTAAGTTTATAACTGCAACAACTGCGAATACTGCTATCTATGGTCAAAAAGCGGAATCAACTCGTCAATCGGAAATAGTGTGTCTATAGATCTTTAATACGTTCTGCCGCTAAAGCAAAATAAATCTTATTTTAGTACATCAGAGTTTATTTCCAAATTAGTGATGTAGGCTAGTTTTAACAACACTTCAAACTGCAAATCAACCTATTCTTTTCTTTGTAGTGCCAATACGATTATCGTTTTATCTGTGTGAGTTTGGCGACAGTAGTTCCTATTGTATGTAACTGAAACATGGTGTATATTACAATAAAAGAAACATGCGAGTAACGAAATGTATTCGTGAGTAACGTTTCGTTACTCGGTACTAGATGGCGTACCCGTTACTCGGTAACGAATACATACGGTTTGTTACAGCTTTAGTCATTTGATTTCGTGAGCTAATCCGTTTTTTGGGCGGGAACTCCCAAAAAGAGCGCGCATACTGTTGAAATTTTTATTCATTTTATTTTAGTTATTTTTGCTTTAAATTTAATGTAAATAGCAGAATTTATAAGTAGTGACCCTTAGAAATAGAGGGTAACGAGGGGGCGGGGATATCAAATAAACGTCCTCGCATTCTGGATAGTGGTGATGACCCCAAGGCAGACGTTGGCGATGGCGGTGAGCGTAATGACTCTTATTTACCGTTTTACAAACCGAATTATAAAAGACTTTATCCGCAGAACTCTGTTAATACCGAGTTTAAAGTATTTGTCGAAACAACTAATAAGGACAGACTGGGCAACAAGAGCCCCGTTTACTTAAACCACATTTTTGCAAATGAAGTTAAAGGTGTGACGGCAATTCAAAGAGTGAATGCCAATAAAATTGCAGTTATTTTTAAACAGTATAGTACAGCAAATAACTTTATTAATAATTCATCATTCTTAAAAAAATATGAAATGAAAGCTTCCATTCCTGCTGCGCAGATTGAAAAGACAGGAATCATAAGATTCGTTGAATCAACAAAACATTGATATATGCCTACTTAATGAAACATGGTTCAAAGATAACACATTTAAAATACCAGGTTACAATATTTATAATAAAAATTCGAATAATAGTCATAATGGTGTAACAATATTAATCAAACCATATCTCAAGTACAATATTATTGACACTAGATTCTATGAGGACATTCAAACTGCTGCTCTATATCTACAGTAACTGGTAATTTGACTGTTCTTTGTGTTTATTGTCCACCTACTAGTTGTCATATCAGATTAAATAGATTACATAGTATAATTAATAATCTTCCAAAACCAATATTTGTAAGTGGTGACTTTAATGCTCACCATATAGCATTTGGTTGTTTATCTAGTAAGAGTTGAGGCCACAATTTATTTAATATCATTCATGACTTAGATTTATGCATTTTAAATGATGGTAAATTTACAACTGTCAACCAATCCTTCTGCTATTGATGTTAGCTTCATCAGTGCTAGTCTTGCATCTATGTGTGAATGGTCTGTACATGACAATGCCACGGGAAGTTATCATTACCCTACAATAACAGAAACATCCTTAACTATTGATAAATATCACATTGGTTCACCTGTACACAGATTTTTATACAAAAAAGCTGATTGGACTAAACACAACACTCTTTCTAGAACAGTTTTCAATAACTTTATCATAAATTCTGATGACCCTATGTTAACTTATAGTGCTTTTTGCTCTTGTTTGGATACATTAAAAACTATGGCAATACCTAAACTTACAAAATCAAACAGTTTCAAAAGCAGATTGCCAACACCCTGGTGGAATGATATTTGTGAACAAAGTGTGATTGCATTGTATAATGCTTTAAAATTATATAGAAATGTACCATCCATAGAGAATAATATTAACTATAAAAGAAAGGATGCACAGAAAAAAGGACAATAAAAGAACAGAAAAAAATTGGTTGGAATAATCTAATTAATACTTTCAGTAGAACAACACCCATTAGTAAGATTTGGAATTTACTTAAAATGTTTAAAAGTGTTAAAACTAATAGGTCATATAGAGACGAATTCATTTCCACCTTTTTGGATAACTTAACAGATAATAGTAATTTAAGTGAGACTAGTAACCTGAATATTTATTTTAACTTAAACAATGACAATCAAAATTCTAAATTTTTACTTGAACCCTTTACATGGTCAGAATTTACAATAAGCTTACAATCTAGGTGTAATACAACACCTGGTATGGATGACTATCCTTATATATTGATTAAAAATTTGGATGAATCAGCTCAAAAATTATTTCTAGATATCCTCAATCTACTTTGGCTTAACTACTATATTCCTCAGGCATGGAAAACACAGTGTGTTATTCCAATACTCAAACCAGACAAAGCACCAGAACTTGCTAGCTCATATAGACCAATTTCCTTATCTTCATATCTTGGCAAAATTTTTGAAACAATGTTAAAAGTCCGACTTGACTGGTATGTTGAAGCTAATCACATCATTCCCAATGTCCAGTATGGCTTTAGACGAGGCCGAAGTTGTGCTGATAGTTTCATCTCTTTAAATCTGATCTGAAACATGGGAAGAAAAATAATTTTCATACTTGTTGTGTATTACATAATTTGTAATAGATATTACTATTTTAATTAGTAATATAGTGATTAATAAAACACGCAATTATTTGATTGTTCGAGAAAGAAGAAGAGAGACATTTTTATTTTAGTTTTATAAATTGGTACAAGAATTAAGGGATCGAAGCTATACAGCTATAGAATTTGTTTATATTACAATTCTCCGCCGCTTAATTGAAAAGTTATACAATATTATATTGAAATGAACATAATAACAACAAAAATAATTGAAAGTAAATAATTATCATATATTACTTGAAATCTTCATAAATTAAGTTTTTCAACAGGTTTTCTAATTCTTTGTGATCTACGAATCGTCTCAGGTGCTACAGTAGTTTCAGAAGTTCCACTCACTCTCGGTGCTGGTGACTGCGTTATTGAAGAAGTTCTTGGCAGTTGATTAGCTTTTTGTTGGTAACCTGTTTCATGTAATATATTACTTTTATTGCCATCTTGTTTTGGATATTGATTTGTAGGATTATTAAATAAATTTGTTGAATCATAACTCTGTCTTTGATTTTCTTTGCTATTTACAGGTATAAAATTTCTCCAAATATATGGTTTTGTTGCTGGAGGTGATATTTCTACATCAGTTTTTCTTAACTGGTTAATATGCCTCTTAATAATATAACCATGATCCAGTTCAACTAAGTAATGTAGTTTTCCTAATTTCTCAACTACAGTGCCATATTTCCATAAACTTGATGCAGTATAATTTCTTGATTGTACTCTGTCACCTGGGTTTAATGATCTTACATTAGGTGAACACTCTGTAGATGTTGATAGTTCTGTATAAGGTTGCATTAAATGTAATCTTGTACGTAGCTGTCTCTGTAAATGTTGTTCAGCTGGAGTTTTGCCATTTATTAATGGTGTTGTTCGATATTTAAACAGAAATGAATTTAATTTATGTTGAAGTGTACCTCGCTCATTAGTCATAGCTTTCAATTTTTGTTTTAGATTTTGGACAGCTCTTTCAGCGAGTCCGTTTGTTGCTGGGTGATTAGGTGCACTAAACCTTTGTTGTATTCCATTTGTGTTACAAAAATTAATAAATTCTTGTGACTTGAAAATAGTGGCATTATCTGTTACAAGTAAGCATGGTAACCCGTTCCTTGAAAACATTTCTTCTAAGGATGCAATAGTAGAATGTGATGTGGGTGGTATCGATGACATTGTAATTTCAACCCACTTTGTTTTAGCATCTACTACAATGAAAAAATAATTATTCTTGAATGGTCCGGCGTAATCGGCATGTATTCTCTGCCAGGGTTTATCAGGTTCTTGCCAGTTATGTACTGGTGCTTTATTTGGATTTTTTTTAATATCGGCACAACTTTTACATTCTTTTACTATATGTTCGATTTCACTGTCGATTCCAGGCCAATAACATAAAGCTCTTGCGATACCTTTCATTTTTACCATTCCAATATGTGTACTATGTAGTTCTTTGAGTACTGCTGGTCGAAGAGCAGTAGGAATGTAAACTCTTGTTCCTCTCATGATTATTCCTGAATGAATAGTAAACTCTGGATTTTTTATTTTTCCATTTAATAATTTATTTTTTAGCTCTTGAAGTTCTACATCATTATTAGTATATTGTCTGATTATTTCTGAAGTGATTGGTGTTGCATCAGAAATTGTAGATAATGTGATTTCATTTACTCTATATGAATCTTCTATGTAATTGATTAATTTTATATTTAATTTTAATGGATTTCTTGAGAGATAATCGACATTAGAATGATATTTTGCAGGTTTATGTTGAATTTCATAGTCAAATCCACTAATGAATTGTGCGTACCTAATTAGTCGATGAGCAGACATAATCGGCATTGATTTTGCAGGATGAAATATTCTCTCTAATGGCTTGTTGTCTATTTGCAGAATAAATTTTCTGCCATACAAATAATGGTAGAATCTCTTGAAAGCCCAATATACAGCTGTTGCTTCACGATCGAGTTGACTATAAGCTGCTTCACTATGTGTCAGGGATCTAGAAGCAAAACATATTGGCTTTCTCTCACCGTTCACAATATGAGATATCACAGCTCCTAATCCATATGGGCTGGCATCTGTTGCTAATATTAGTGATAGATCTGGGTTGTATGGTATGAGTACTTTGTCACTTGATATTTCATTTTGAATTGTTCTAAATGCTTTTTCACATGTATGATCCCATTTGAATTTTGCATTTTTCTTAAGTAGTTGATTGAGTGGATATAGAATGGTAGATATATTGGGAATAAATTTTGCATAATATTGTGCTAATCCTAAAAATGATTTTACCTCATTTATATTTGTTGGTCTTGGAGCTTGAAGTATAGATTCAATTTTGTCTTCACATTTTTCTAACCCACTTTCAGAAATTTGATGTCCCAAGTATTTAATAGATTTTGCAAAAAATTTACATTTGTTTTTATTGACATGAAGGTTGTATTTTCTGAGTTCATCTAGACAGGCAATCAATCTCTTATGACATTCTTCTATAGAGTTCCCTTGAATTAATATGTCATCGTAGTATGCTACAGTGCCTTCCAACTTATTAAAAATTTGATCGATTACTTTGTGAAATAAATTTGGTGCAGTTTTGATTCCCATGAATAGTCTCTTTACCAGGTATGTACCCCATGGTGTAGAAATTGTAGCAATTTTTTGACTTGCTGAATCCAACTTCAGATGTAGGTAAGCCTTGTACAAATCAAGTACACAAAAGTATTTGCCGTTATTGAGTTTATTAAAAATATCTTCAATACGTGGTATTGGGTATCGAGAATCATGTAGTTGAGGATTGAGACTCACCTTGTAATCGGCACATATTCGAATTGACTTGTCTGTTTTTGGTACAATCACAATAGGTGTTCCCCACTCTGAGTATTCTGTCTTTTCAATAATTCCTTGTGACACCAATAAATCAATTTCTTCCTTAGTTTTATTATATATTGAATATGGTACTGGTCTGGGCTTGAAAAATATTGGTTTTGCATTGTCTTTCATTGTTAAACAACACTCATAATCAGGAATCAGTCCTATTGATTGATCAAATACATCTGCATAATTTTGAAAAATTTTATTGATCATATTCTCCATGGTGTTATTGGTTTGAATAGAATGTATATTTTCTGTAATCTTTCTGGTTTGCATTACTTGTTGAAAATTTATTTTCAGTAGTTCAATCCATTCTCTGCCTAAAATAGGTGTGAATTGTTGTTCAATTATATATAATTTGCCAACACATTGTGTATCTTGATATTCAATAGGGACACTCACTACTCCAGAGGTTTGAAAATTTCCTTTGTATAGGTGCGGAACTGAACTTTAGTGTTTTCTAATTTCATCTCATTGCAAATTTTCAAAAAGTCAGATTTAGACATTATTGTCATTCTACTTCCTGTGTCTAATTCAAATTCTTGCATTTTGTCATTTACTTTTATTTTGATGAGGTATGGTTGATTCAGTTTTTCAGTTATTTTATTTATTTCATATATTTCACTATCCTCTAATTCTTCGATGCTCTTTATATTTTTGAATTTTGATGATATGCATACTTTTGATATATGTCCTTTTCTCCCACAGGTATTACATATAAGTTTTTTCTTTGATCTACACTCTCTAGATTTATGATTTTTATTGCCACAGCACAGACATATATTTGTTAACTTTAACTCATCTAATATATTATTCTTATATTTAAAGATAGTATTTTGATTATAGTTTTTATTATATTTTCTTGTATTCGATCTGTGTTTGCTTTCTTGAGAAGATGAATTGTTTTGTTGATTTTGTACTTTATGTAATGGTTGAGATATATTCTGGTTATACATCTGATTTTGTTTCTTTGCTGTTTCAATGGCTAAAGCTATTTCTATTGCTTTGTCCAATGTAATACTATCACTTTGCTGCAGTATCTGTTCCCGGATTTCAGAATCTGATATTCCTCGAATGAATTGTGCTTGCAGAATAGAATAGTTTTGTTTATTGCAGTTTTCATCTTGACATACCCAATTGGCAGTTTTTGAAAAATGTTTTAATGATGCTAGGTATTCTGATATTGATTCATGACTCTGTTGAACTCTTGATAAAAATTTATGACGTTCAGTATGTAAATTTGATTGTGGTGATAAATGTTTTTCTAGTAAATTGATTAATTCTTCATAATTTTTAGTAGAAGGTAGATCAGGTGCAGTCAAACTTGACAATAATTGATAGTATTTGGATCCCAATGCATTTATGAGTATTTTTGCTTTGACGTGTGAGTCTTTTGACAATTTCTTCAATTCAAAGTAATTTTCGAGACGTTCTCGATATGATTTAAATGTTTCTCTATCGCAATCATATGTCTCAAAATTAATGACACCTTTGATCGAATCATTTTCATTATCAGATCGATTGAAGTTTTCCATTAAACTTTTTATGGCTTGAGATTGAATGGAAAGTGTTTGTAAAATAGTCTGGTTTTGTTCCAATAACAATTGCACAGCGTCTGCCATCTTTATAGCAAATGGTATATTATTTCGATTGATGTAGATTACTTACAAATTACAATCCAACTGCAATAATACTGTGATTTTTAATCCTCGTCGCCATTCTATTTGTTGTGTATTACATAATTTGTAATAGATATTACTATTTTAATTAGTAATATAGTGATTAATAAAACACGCAATTATTTGATTGTTCGAGAAAGAAGAAGAGAGACATTTTTATTTTAGTTTTATAAATTGGTACAAGAATTAAGGGATCGAAGCTATACAGCTATAGAATTTGTTTATATTACAATACTGTTTGTATATTCCTTGATGTTCAAGGTGCCTTTGACAGTATAGATCCTGGTATACTTGTAAAAGTTAAGTCAGGGTTAGGAATACCCGGACAACACTGCAAATGGATATATAATTTCTTAAATGAAGGGCAGTGTATGTGAAACACAATAATATATTATATGGTCCAAAATCTGCCTCGAAAGGCACAATGCAAGGGTGCAACCTTATCTCCTTTATTGTATAATATTTATACTAGTGAAATTTGCAACTTCATAGACAATGTAAATAATAATGTGAATATTTTACAATTTGCTGATGACATTGTTTTGTACAGCAGTAATTGTAATTTACAAGTTGCAATAGACAATATTAATGTAGCTTTATCCCAATTGTTTTATTATTATAATGACATTTTACATATAAAAATTAACCCATCCAAGGGCAATGTCATGATATTCAGCAAGAATACACCAATCAATAATGTTATTTATAATAGTGAAATTATAAACAAGGTTACCAGTAAGAAATTTTTAGGAATAGTAATAGATCAGAAATTAAATTTTGAATCACATATTAAATATATTTCCAAAAATGCTTTAAGAGGTCTTAATATTATGAAATGTCTTGGTGGTGTATCATGGGGTGCAGACCCTAAAATATTGTCTTTAATATACAAATCAATTGTCAGAAGTCATTTTGATTATAGCTCCTTAGCTTATTTGAATAGCCCACATGTAAATAAACTTGATATTTTACAGAACAAGGCTTTGAGAATAGTGTCTGGTGCAATGTGCTCAACTCCCATAAGGGCCATGGAAGTTGAGACAAAAGTTATGCCATTAATATTAAGATGACTCTTACTTACACACAGATACTGTCTCAAATTACTATCTTCTAATAATATGCAAATAGCTAAAAAAAATTCACCATACCTAGAATTTACTCCTTCATTATTAACTGTACTAACCCTTCTTAACAAATGTACACCACCTTTGTCCATAATATATCTGGAAATAAATAATAAGTATAAAAGGACCAGTAAACAGTCCCTTTGGTCATGTTACTCTAACAGCTATCATTCCATTTCACATCCAGTAAATATTATACAAAGTACAATTAATAATAATTCTGACATGATGCAGTTCTTATCACAAAATATTACACTATATATACCTACTGATGGCAGCAAAAATAATAATCATGTTCATGCAGCTTTTTTTGATTCAAAGGCCAAGTTTTCTCAAAGCTTTGTTTTGAATAGTTCTTGTTCCATTTTTACTGCAGAGGCTTATGCTGTTTATCAGGCCTTACTGCTAATTAGTGTAATTGATAACTTTAAATACTTTTTAATAATAAGGGTATTAGTATATGGAAATTTTGTGATCTATGGTTTTGATAGTCATAATTTAAATAGGGAATCAAAGAGATGGTTTTTGAAGTTGGAAGTTGTAAAAAATAGATAGTAAAAATGTTGAAGTAATGTTTGGGGCATTTATAATTATTTTATAATGAGTTTTTTATCTAGTGATGTTTACAATTGAACTGATGGCAAGATGATTTGTAAAATAAAAAAAGTGAATATATAGAGATTGAAAACTGAGTAAGTAAATATTTTTATTTGGATCCCATATGATATCCTTTTAAAGGTTATGGGTAACGTGACCATACGTCCCGCTTTGGGCGGGACTGTCCCGCTTTCCGGCAGTCTGTCCCGGTGTCCCCCGCGAAATCGAAATTGTCCCGCTTTTGCTATTAGACCAAACGATAAATAAAAATGTATTTTTTCTCGCTCACAATGCGCGCACGGGTCGCCGCGCGCGGCAAGGCGGCGCGTCACGCGCCAAGCAGTGCCGCGCTATCGAGTGCGAGCAGGATAGATAAATACCTTTCCTTCCGCTCCCGACTCCCGCGCTTACTCGTATTAGTAATACGTAATACGGACGCTAACAACGACTGCATGATAGTGTTTTGTTTTATTTCAAGTAGTGATTTGTTACAAACAATAATGCCTAAACGCAAATGTTCTTTTAATATTAGTTTGCAACAGAAGTATCCATTTATATAAAAAAGAAAAGATGATAGTGCAGACGTCACGTGTGAAAAGTGTCGTACTGATTTTAGTGTTGGACATGGTGGTGCCAGTGATATAGAAAAACATTTAAAATCAGAAAAACACAGGCTTGCCGATCAAGCCGCTGCTTCAAGCTCGTCAATGCTTAATTTTTTTAAGAAAACTGATTCGCCGACTTCCAAGGATTTGGATATAGCTGCAGCTGAGGGTACGTGGGCGTTTCACACCGTGCAACATAATCACAGTTTCCGCTCAAATGACTGTTCTTCCCCTTTAATTCAAGCATGTTTTGAGCAAAAATTTAGATGTGCACGTACAAAGTCTCAAGCTATTATGGTCAATGTGCTGGCAACTATGGCAACTGAAGATTTAAAAGAGCATTTACGCAAAGCCAACTGCATAACTTTATTAACGGATGCTTCAAATCATGGCTCAATCAAATTATTCCCAGTTTTGATTCGCTATTTTATTCCATACGAAGGCGTGAAAGTCAAGGTTCTAGAGTTTCGGGAGCAGCCGGCGAAACATCGGATATTATTGTTGAATATTTGAAGGAAGTATTGTCTTTGAATGACTTGAATAAAAAAATTGTTGCGTTTTGTGGAGATAATACGAACTGCAACTTCGGGGGAAAGAATAGGAAAGGAAGTAATAACGTTTACTCAAAGTTGAACAAATCAGTCGGCAGACAGCTTCTTGAATTGGATGTGGAGCCCACATAGTCCACAACGCGATCAAAACTGCCGCCGATTGTCTTCCTGTTGACTTTGAATGCATAATAGTGAAAATTTACTCATTTTTTTACATCTACAGCGTTCGAGTAGAAGCTTTGAAAGAGTTTTGTAATTCTACCGAGACAGAGTATCACAAACTGCTGGGCTACAGTAAAACTAGGTGGCTTGCGTTAATGCCCGCACTCGAAAGAGTTATAAAAATGTTTCAGCCTTTGAAAAACTATTTTTTGAGTATCGACAAATGCCCAAATATTTTAAAGGAGTTTTTCGAAAACCCCAGCTCAGAAATGTGGTTATATTTCTTGCACGCACAAGCAGCTTCCTTTCATGAAGTTGTTTTGAAAATCGAAGGCCAAAATGTGTCAGCTATAGAGTCTGCCAAAGAAATTAATCGTCTCCGAGATAACCTGGCACTAAAAGAAAATACGATTTTCCTTCCCCACGTAGTTCGTAACCTGTTGGGAAAATTACAAGAAGAAGCAGCAGTTGACCAGCAAAATGTAAGAACTGCGGCGGCTGAGTTTTATAAAACAAGCAGGGAATACTTAGAGCAGTGGTGTCAATTTAACAAAGAACTGGAAGTGTTTGAATGGGCAAATTTAACAAAAGTGCCTACGTGGGAGGAGGTACAGAAAGTGCTGGATTTACTAATCACGCAAGGATTTATTAGCAGCAGCCAAGATACAAAAGTCTTCGACGAGTTTTCACTTGTTTTAAACTTCGCGACAGATGAAAAAATCTCTGGCTGGAATGTCGAGAATGTCTGTACTGCAAATCGTTGGGTCGAATTATTCCAGCACTTTCGTGCCAATAATCTTGATGTAACAAACTTTTCCATGCTTATTGAGTACGTTATGTGTCTGCCTGGAAGTAACGCGCCTGTGGAAAGAGTTTTTTCTCAAATGAACAAAATATGGACAAGTGATAAAACACAGTTGAGTGTCGCAGTAATGAAAGCGATATTGATTACGAAGATAAATATAAATAAGTCATGTACTGAATTCCACACTTACCTAAAAACAAGACCCGATATTTTAAAACAAATTTGTTCAGCCGATAATATATAAAAACTAGAATTCATGCCACTATTGATTTGCTTTGATTATTTTGAATGATTCTATAATAAAAAAAATGTAAAAAGCTTTTTTTTTATTACTTAGTTTTGCAGATGTCCCGCTCTGACAAAAAAATAAATGGTCACGTTAGTTATGGGCCTATCACAGCATTTAGATGTTTGATTTTAAATAGTGTAATATGTGTATCCGAGGTTAATTATGAGTATATAAAGTACAGAGTTCAGTTTTCAACATAGAGTCTCAAAATGTCTGACGAATTTTCAAATAATGATATGAATACATCAAAATTAAATAATGAGGAAGATTATAATATGTGGAAAAAGAAAATAAAATTATTATTATCGGCTAAAAATCTAAATTCAGTTTTGGCAACAGACGAAAAAGGAAAAGATTTTGAACAAAAAGATGCGAAGGCGAAATATATAATTATATGCTCTGTCGGAGATAAATATGTAAACCACATTATAAATTGCAACACGGCAAAAGAAATGTTTGACAAATTTGACAAAATTTTTTTGGGCAATGAAGACACACAAACATGTCAATTATTAGAAGACTTTTATAACTACAAATTTTTAAATTCAGATATTATGCAAGATGTTAGCAAATTAGAAAGCATAGTGGCGAGAATTAGATCTCTTGGATATGAAATTCAAGACAATCAGCTTTTATCAAATTTTATGCAGTTTACCAGAAAATTATTCAAACTTAAGAACTGCGTGGGAATCAACAAGTAAAGAGGAAAAGACAGTCTCAAATTTAATAAATAGAATCACCTTAGAAATAAAATAAAATCAAAATTCACGGAAGATAAAACAAAAGAAATTGTCAAAGTGACAGATGAAATGACGCTGATGAATAATGAAAATGCTTTCGTAACTATAAAGAAATGCTATAGCTGCGGGAAAAGTGGTCACATCGCAAAATTTTGTCAGAATAGGAAAATTAATTTTGGGAAAAATATACAATGCTTCAAGTGTATTAACTTTGGACATAAACACACGGAGTGTAAAGGAAACTTTAACTGCAAATTTTGCAAAAGTAACACTCATTATAGTAAATTCTGTTTGATTAGAGGAAATAATTCGGTAAGCAATTTTAAACATTTTGAAAATGAAGAACAAATTGAATTTATTCTGGATTCTGGAGCTACATGTCACACTATAAATTGTTCACATTTATTTAAAAATTTTGAAAAATGTAATTATAAAATTATGACAGCTGATGGTAATGTGCATGCCATTGACACAATTGGAGATATTTATTGCAAATCCGAAAATATTACACTAAAAAATGTTTATTTTGTACCACACTTAAAAAAGAATTTGATCTCTATACCGAAATTAGTTGAGAATAATTGTGAAATTAACTTTTTCAGAAAGACATGTAAAGTGTTTGATGCATTGAGTGGAGGATGCCTTCTTACTGCTACCCGTGACGGTGATGGATTGTTTTCCGTAAGACTTCGGGTTGAAAGGTACAATCTACCAATTACAAGGTCAGTCGAAAATTCCGTACATTTTGTTAAAAATGCAACATTTTGGCATAGAGCTCTTGGTCATGATTCAATACTTAAAACAAAAAATATAGTATCTGGAATCAATACAGAAATCAAAAAAGAGGTGGATAACTGTGAAATCTGCATCCAATCTAAATTATGTAGGAAACCTTTTAATACAATTAGATATAGAGCAAAAATCCTCTTGAAATTATTCATAGTGACATTTGTGGTCCAGTTGGCATAGAAACTTGGGATGGCTATAAATATTTTATTACGTTTTTGGATGATCTTACACATTTTACCAGGGTTTATTTACTAAGAACAAAAGATGAGGCATTCTCTAAAATTAAAAATTATATAACTTTGGCAGAAAATCATTTTGGAAAGAAAGTTAAAAATTTTCGATGCGATAATGGAGGCGAATATTCTAGTAATATGTTTAAAAAATATTGTTTGGATAAAGGAATTTTCATAGACTATTCAATACCTTATAGCCCACAACAAAATGGCAAAGCGGAGCGCTTGAATCGTTCTATTATGGAACGAACTAGAGCACTTTTATTTGACAATGTCTTGCCTAAAGAATTATGGGGTGAAGCTGTGATGGTATCAGCATACTTATTAAATAGGTCATTTAATACAATTAATGATAAAACTCCAGCAGAATTATGGTATGGTAGGGTTCCAAATTTAAAACATTTGAATATATTTGGATCTTTGGCTTATTTTAAAAGGAACTATAAAATTGGAAAATTAGACTCTAGATGTAACAAAGGACTCTTGGTTGGATACACAAATAATGGTTATAAAATATGGGATCCGGTTAGTTGCAAGATTCATTATTCGAGAGATGTGAAGTTTATTGATGATAGAAATAAGATTGAAATATTTTTAAAACAGTGTAGGAAACAAACAAAAAGAAATGATTTGATGGATTTATTTAAAGATTTTGACAGGTTAGAGCAGGAAAGGGAAGATTGTGTCAGGAGAGAATCAACTACAGAAAATGTTGAATTTGAGAGGGGACATGTTCATTTTGGTAACAGAAATATAGATAGAAGCAGTGAAATGAGAGAAAAGGGGAACACTTTAGAGGAAGATACAGATATAGTTGTTGATGAAGATATGATTGGTGATGAAGAGAATAATTTTGATATAGATGGTGTTTGTGATGAAGATAGGGTAGTTGATGAAGAAAGGGTCAATGATGAAGGTGATGATATTTTTATGGATTGTTGTGAAGAATTGTTGGTTGGAAATGAAACTGGTTGTAGAGATGATAGTGTTGCTAGAAATAGTAATGAAATCAGTGAGATTATAGGTGATGGTAGAAATGATGAAAATGTTATGAATGAGTTTGAGGAGAATTTACAAAGGAGAGTTATGCCTGAGAGGAATAGACGTTTACCGCAAAAGTTTGAGGACTATGATTTAGATATGTCATTTTTAACTTATAATGAGGTCTTAGAAAGTGATGAAAAAGAGAAATGGAAACAAGCCATTAAAGAGGAGAAAGATTCGTTAGAGAAAAATAAAACATGGGTGTTAGTAGATCGGGCTGAAGCTAAAGGTAGAAAAGTTATCTCTAGTAAATGGATTTTTACTATAAAACCTGGTGGTAGGTATAAAGCGAGATTAGTAGCTAGGGGTTTTCTTCAGAATATAATATTGATTATAAAGAAACATATAGTCCTGTTGTTAACATTACTAGTGTGAGAATTTTATTGTCGATTGCTGGGCAAAAAGGATATAAAATTAAGCAGTTTGATGTGAAAACAGCATTTTTGTATGGTGATCTGAAAGAGGATGTCTATATGGAAATTCCGATGGGTTATAAAAGCAGAAAAGAATAAAATATGCAAATTAGTAAAGAGTTTATATGGATTGAAACAGGCACCTTTAATGTGGAACATAAAATTAACAGATTTTCTTAAAAAGTTAGGCTTTGAACAATTAAAGTTAGATCCATGTTTGTTTAAGTGTAAAGGTAAAGATATTTATTTAGCTATATATGTGGATGATGGATTATTGATAGGAAATAATGAATCAGAGTTAAATTCAATAATTTTAAATTTAGAAAAAGAGTTTGAAATGAGAAAATTTGATAAAATAGGAAAATTTATTGGATTTGATGTTTTGGTTCAAGATAATTACATAAAAATATACCAAAAGTCATATATTGAACAAATGTTAGAAAAATTAGGAATAATAATATAAAAGAATGTGTATATCCAGATATTTTGGTTGATGTACATCAAGAGGGGAAAGGTAATAGTAATGATGTACATCGTTATAGACAGTTGATTGGCTCATTATTGTTCTTGGTAAATAAAACAAGGTTAGATGTTTCTTTTCATGTTGGGTACTGTAGTAGACATCAGGAATGTCCCAATATTAATGATTTTAACAATATTAAAAATATTTTTCGGTATTTAAAATGTTCAGTAAGTTCAGGTATTCAGTATTCTCGGAGTAATGACAAAGTTTTGAGAGCATATTGTGATGCAGATTTCGCAGGTGATCCTGACTGTAGGAAAAGCACGACTGGCTTTGTTATTATGTATGGTGGTGGACCGATTCATTGGTGTTCGCGAAAGCAATCCGTCACTGCATTGTCCAGTACAGAGGCAGAATACATCTCAGCTGCTGAATGCATTAAGGATCTGCTTTACGTACAGAGTCTATTAAAAGAGATTACTGGTACAGTTCCAAAAACAGAATTATTTGTAGATAACCAATCAGCTATAGTGCTTATTAAAAATGGAATATTAAACAGGAGAAGCAAACACATTGATGTGAAATTTCATTTATATTAAAGAAAAAATAGAACAAAATTCAATTGAAATATTTTATTGTCAAACAAACAACAACATTGCAGATATATTGACTAAAGGATTGGACAGAACTAAGTTTTTGCGCTTAAGAAAGTGTATTGTGAGTGATCGGTGATTAAACTGTGAACTCTTCGTAGTTAGGTAGGTAGTTATTTTGTTTAGTTTTAATTGTTTCGAGTTTTCATTCAAAAGTTTTATTTTAGTTTATATTTTGAGTAAGATGTGAAAAAGGATTGTTATTTAAATAGTGTGTAGTTAGAATAATGTTTCAGTTTTGTGTGTGTTATTGTGTTCTACTGTGGTAATAATTGTTTTGGGTTTTATTTGATTATGTATAAAGATATAAAGACAAAATTTAGAGGGGATATTAGTATATGGAATTTTGTGATCTATGGTTTTGATAGTCATAATTTAAATAGGGAATCAAAGAGATGGTTTTTGAAGTTGGAAGTTGTAAAAATAGATAGTAAAAATGTTGAAGTAATGTTTGGGGCATTTATAATTATTTTATAATGAGTTTTTTTATCTAGTGATGTTTACAATTGAACTGATGGCAAGATGATTTGTAAAATAAAAAAGTGAATATATAGAGATTGAAAACTGAGTAAGTAAATTTTTATTTGGATCCCATATGAATATTCCCTTAAAAGGGATTCCTTAAGCCTGATAAAGAGTCTAAGTAATGTTTCTGTAAATTATAAAACAACTACATAGGTAGTGGATAAAAGACCTATTGTATAAATATCATCTTAAGAATGTAAATATATATTTTATGTGGGGCTTTCATATAAAGGTATAACCGGCAACGAAAAAGCTGACAAAGCTGCATGTGAGGCTATAAACAGTATTGACGTTACAAACTCAGTATACGTTCCTTTTACTGATTATTTTCTAAATATTAAGGAAAACATTTACACTTTGTGGACGGAAATGTTGAAGGAAGACCAGGAAAACAAGGGAAAGTGGTATGGAAGTATCCAAGATAACCTACCTGTGAAACCATGGTATGACAAATTGAAAACTAGTGAAAGTCGAGATTTCATTACAACAATAAACAGATTGAGATTTGGCCATAATATTGCGCCGTCACACCTAGCAAGACTTGGGATCAAAGAATATATTTACTCTAGCGAGCTTGGGATTGTTTCAAACAAAACAATCAATGTAATCTCTGTCAAGCAGAAGAAAGAAGGAACGATCCACCCACAGACTAATTAGATGGATCCACCCACAGACCAAGAGAACAAGTATCCACCCTCAGATCACAGATTAGTATACTATTCCTCAGACGAAGGTACCACAGGTTAGTATACTATTGAAGGTACTTCATCTGAGTATATCCACCACATTATTTTCGTTGTTGTTGTCAATTTCGTCCATAGGGACAGGCGAAGGTACTAAGCCATACTGCCAAATCTAATATCTATTTATATATTAAATTTCATTCAGTGCTAGGCGGAGCCAAATCTTTTATTTTCTTATAAGTAAAGGCTTTAAGCCAAATCTTTTATTTTATTATAAATCAAGGCTTTAAAGCCAAATCTTCAGTTTCTAGTTAAATATTTTAGTTTTAGTCAGTTCTTTTCTTTTTCGTGTTTATTCCAGGTATGTGTCCAATCCAGAGTCATTTCATCATATTAAATTTCTCCAAGTGTGGAGCTTATAAATTCATAAATTGATACAAAATTTTTTGGGCATGCTAAGATGTCCTGCAGTGAAGGCGGGATGGTCTTATATCTTTTTAAAAGGCGATCTATCAGAATTAGTCGCTGTATGTTGTAAGCTGGGCAGGAAAAGAAGATGTGTTCCAGCGTTTGATCTACATTATTTTCGATTGCCAAATAATTGCCAAAGTAATTCTCCCATTTTCTTTGTTAAAATCAATGTAAGTTAAGCGGTCTTCTTGGGCCTGGTTAAGGGTTAAAGTAGGATATCTGTGTAAGATGTATCATCCAATAATAGTTTTTAGTAACATGTTCCACCACTTATACACTATCCCATATGTTGTAGATAGATAAATAGACAAATGTACATACCTACTTTTTATATTCTTATTGCTTTATTCAGACCTTTTTAATTCTGTCACATTGTATGTCAAATCAATCAATGGTAGAAAATTTAAATATATGCAGAACTTAAGTTGCGTAATTTATTAAAGTAAATATCTATTATTATACAAGAACCTAATTTATTACAAGTGGCGTAGATATTTATGATATGCAATGGATTTTAAAAAGTTAGTACACAAGCAGAATCAAATAAGACTTGTTTTCGCAAGACACGAACCCAGCGCGTGTACACGGGTGGACCTTGAGTTCCTAGAAGAAAAGATAAATAGATTATCTGTAGACAAGACCATCCAAAACAAATGTTTTATATGTCTAAAAAGAGTACATCTTGCCTAGACCTGCAGAGTGTTTGTACAATATATGAGTTGTAACAAACATCATTTTATAATCTTTTGTCCAACTGTACATGATTGTCAAAAACCAAAGAACGAAGAACAAAAGATAGTACAACCAGAAGTTTCAAACAACCACTCTAGTAATAATATGACATCATTGTTACAACCTTTGATTGTCTATGTTTCAGGCAACTGTCAAGAGAAAAAGGTCCGAGCTTTACTTGACTCTGGTTCTCAGCGGACATATGCAGAGAATTAGGACTGCAGGAAGCAGGAAGTGAGATTCTTAGTCACTCACTTTTCGGCGGCGTCAAAAAAAGCTACACAATCACAGAGAATTTATATATTTCAGTTAAATAGTCTTGCTAATTCTTATAATATTGAAATGATAGGTCTTGAACAAGATATACTTTGGGGGTTTACCAAAAGTGCAAGATGCTGGTCTAATACAGTTACTTCAAAAACATGACATTCATCTAACCAATGTCGATAAGAATGTAACTTCTATAAAAAACATAGTCATACTTATAGGCTCAGACTATCTACGATTGATTTTGGAAGGCAATTGCGTGCATGTAAAGGACAATCTAGTAGCTGTTAAACAAAACTAGGCTGGACCTAGACTAGGTGAATAGGTGAATAAAATGTATACCAGAAAAAATTACTAAGAGGGACTTGTTATCAATTGCACAACAGATCTTCAACCCAATAGGTTTTTTATGCCCACTCACTTTAGTTCCAAAAGTTGTTCAATTTTTTTTAAATATTTTTGATAACGCCTAATTTGATCAATTACTTCACATTCATGATTTAATTCTCTTTGTCATAGTATATTGCATCTACCGTATTTAACTTATAGTTTATGCATAAAATATATTAAATTTAACAAACAGAATCATTTATTACAATAATTGAAAAGACTCATATAATTGAAGAAATAGGTATAGTAGATATTTTATGTATATTTTATATCAAATTAATATTTTGAAATTAATTTTTAGGTAATATCAAAAGAAAATTAATTGTGATAGCGGTAACCATTAATAATAAATATTTACTTTTTAGACTTTTAAATAGGATTTATTTATTTTTCCCGATAAATTTTTAACTAAATTGAAATAAGGTTATACAATTCATTCAACTTAGTGTATGTATTTATTTTACAGATGGAACCATTGAGATATCAAGCCTAAAGTAAAGACATGATTTTAACGGCATAGTTGCTATATGGAAGGATATCGAAACAGTTTATATCAAAGATTGTCAACTGCGTCACACTAGGATGAACAAAAATTAACAGACCATAACATTCATGCTGAAAACATGAAAATAATGAAAGTCAGTATTGCGACTCAAACTTTGAGTGCTACGACAGGTGGAATACTCAAATACATTGCATTATTAAGTAAATTCATTTGCATTATTTGTTATATTATTACGTGTAGTGTGCTTTAATTTATTTATACTGTAATATATATGAATACTATTACACATTTTCACATTGACAAGCGTTTGTGACTTCCGTGTTCTATATAAATTGAATTTACTTTGTGAAAGTGAATATTTTAATAATTGCAATGAAATATACCGAAACTACAGTCCTTTAAACAAATTAAGTCATTGAAACATTTAAATTCACACTTGCAGCAACCACAAAAAATGGCCCTGATGAGGTTATGGTATTTACTTAGCTTTATTGTTATTTGACAATACAAACATGTTTTGCTTAGAGCGCAAAAAACGTGCTTATTTACGACATCACATTAGAAACCTCTAAATTTATCAGTGTTTCTCTACTATATTATGCATGTATTATAAATATAATCCTCCTTAAGAATCACTCTATCTATTTAAAAAAACCGCATCAAACTCCATTGCGTAGTTTTAAAGATCTGAGCATACATAGAGACAGACAGACGGTGGATAGCGACTTCGTTTTATAATATGTAGTGTGAAGCTACATAATTGTATTGTCTTTTCAGAAACTACGGTTGCAGATGAAAGTGTTAGTGATACAATGCTCAATACAGGCAATGTAGAATATTTTGATAAATGGATCTCATCGAAGTACTGTTTTAGGGATGTTACGAAGACCTGTAAGGCAAAATTGCAGCATATTTTCCAATTTTCGGGAGAAGCAAAGGTAACATTAAATGATATCACATTGATTCAAAGAGCAAAAAGCTATTAAAATCACGTAAACTCATATATTTATTAAAGTTCCCTCTATCGATGGATGGACCACAACTATTGAAAGTTTTGAAAGGCTATCAAATTTGTTGTTTAAAAATTATGACGAACAATACTTCTACCCACGAAATATTAATCAAGATCCACTGGAATTTTTTATGGTAAAATCGGATCAATTAATTATAGGAATATAAATTTTAATACAAAGACCTTTGTAAATGGATTTAAATATTTATTATTTACAAATGTAATTCAATTTAAGCGAATTGTGAATAAGATGGGGGAAACTCAGTCATAGACTTTGTGAAACTTATATGTACATCTAAGAAAAATAATGATAATATCAATATTACCACCAAAGTCGACATGCAATAGTCCACAAATTTTTTGACCACAAATGACAATAGTTTCTGTGCATCTAACTGGGTGTAGTCTTTAGCTGTATTTTTCATGATGCAAATAGAGATTAGACCCAGTTGGAACACTCTACGCACACTTTCATTAAATTTTGCTTAAATGGCCTCTACGCGTTGGATCTGTATCCCCGTGCACACCTTATAAAGGACCGTGTCTTATAAAGTCGTGTGATGTAAGCTACAAAAAAATATCAATGTTTATTTTATATATCTATATTCTATATATATAACAAACTTAAATTTAAGATTATTAATTAAATATATAAATATCAATGAAAATATAACTAATGTTAATGCTGCTAATATTGTTGATAATCCATTTAATATCTATGGATGATAATAAATAAAATTATTTTTGTGTACTTATGAGCAGTAATCATGGGTTAAATGCCAAACAAAAGAATGCGCGTTCATTCTTCACAATGTACAGCAGGTTACATGTGTAGAAGAATGACTAAAAAGAAACATATTTTTCACAAGTGGATGGAATAACGGGAGTAGTGTTTTAAAACAGTTATTTATTGTATCCATCAAAGAAATTGTTGATATTGTATAGCGATATTTCGGGCCTTATACATGAATAGTCATGCACATAAAAATAATATCAATAATATTGTAAAAGATGAAATTTATAAAAAGCATGTTACAGGTTGGGGTGTCCACATCATAACAAGGAAGTCGAGGAATGGTTTTAAATTTATTTTTACGCATTCATTTGCTTAGCTGGCGTAACAATAAATTAACACAGATGAGTGCACTCCAACAAACCGCCTATGACAAAGTAAAACAAATAAACTAACAATAAAAAAGAAATAAACAATATATTGAACGCATGTTTTTTTTTAATCCTTTATTTATCCGTTTTATAACCAAGCGAATTTAAGTTGGAAAGTACCGCGATACTCACGGTACCCACGGTAATCACGATATTATTTACTCAAAATCGTTATTTTATAACGATGATTGATAGCACTAGTATAGTATATTCAATCGTAGCGAATTTTTTTATAATAATGTTTTACATACTAATATTCATATAACCTCCCCATATGAATATGAGCTAGTAAAAATATCCTGCATACATACAATATGCATGTTTCCACTTCCGAAGAATTAATTGAAGTGTACGTAGGTAGTAGGTATTTCTAGTATGTTTATAATTTATTAAAGTCATTCTCATTGCTTAGAATGCCATTTCCAGGATAATAGTAGAATAATCATTTTTTAAATCTGTATTAGTCTCGTCCGTTCAGTTTTAGTCAAGGTTATAGTTAGCATAGTTTTGTACAATATTTTGTATGATTCGTAAGTATTATGTGTTGTAAGAAATATATTTGTAATCTGCAAGTATCTTCTACGCCATTCTCTGTGGTGTTTGAAAAAATATGTTACGAATCGATATTGCGTAATTATTTTTAATTATATATATATATATATTTTTATGAAAGGAGTAAGCATGGAAATGACGGCTGATAGAGAGGAATGGAAGAAAAAGATCTATTGCGCCGACCCCAGATAATGAGAAATGGGCAAGAGGATGATGATTGCGTAATTATAGGTATCATTTTATATATAAACATGAAAGCCAACCGATCATTCAAAGTAATTCAATAGTTAACCTACTAACATTATAAGCGCGAACGTTTCTAAGTATTGATTGATATTTGTTACTCTTTCACGAAAAAACTACTAAATGGATTTTAATTAAACTTTACAACAATGTTATTATTATACAACCAAAAATATGATAATTTAAATGTCATAATGTTAGTTCTTTTATACGCCACCTTAATATAAGCTACTCGAAACACTAATCCTGCACATATGAAGTAGCGGTCACCAGCTAGTTTTAATAAATTTGAATTCTGTGCTAACGTTAATCTGTTGAGAAGTGATAAATATTAGTTGATTTTTAAATAGTTGTGCGGTGCGACAATGATACATTTATAAATGTTGTTTATTTTTATGAGTTTAAGTTTTAGATGGAAGTTAGGTATATTGTATGCTATTTGTTAATAATTAAGATCGAGTTGAATTGTTACAAAGATTTTTAAGAAATATACCAATGTAGATCTTTTTATTGTAAAGTAAGTTGCAATTAAAGTAGTGACTGGAATTGCTATGTACATGCTTTACAGCAGCAAGAATTAGATATAGGTGTCGTTTAAACGACACCTATATTTTATGACATGAAATATATATTTTGTGACATGAAATTATATAGATATACAATTTAATTGATCTAATATATAATTGAAATAAATAGAGACATGGGGAATAATATTTTTATTAAAAAGTCAAACCTGTGTGCAATGATAACATTTATAATACGGTTTTAACGGACAGGCACTTATAGATCGCAGGAAATTTACTGAAACCAAGTATTGAAGGAAAATAGGAATGGAAAAGCTTACGAAGCAGGTAAAAAAAAGAAAAAATATAATCATAATAACCTTTATTCAAAATAGGCGAAGTGAACCTTGTACGTGCATACACGTACGTCTTAATTTTGTTAAAAACAATATTGTTACCATACTTATTAATAGGTAGTAAGCGTCACATCTTAAAAAGTAAAATATTCGTCAAGATTAATAAATTATTTAAATCATACATTCAACTAATATTAAGATAATTTAAAAATGCTTCGAGAAAAAGAATAGCTTCATACTGTTCATCAACACGTACGTCTTAATTTTGTTAAAAACAATATTGTTACCATACTTATTAATAGGTAGTAAGCGTCACATAATAAAAAGTAAAATATTCGTCAAGATTAATAAATTATTTAAATCATACATTCAACTAATATTAAGATAATTTAAAAAGGCTTCGAGAAAAAGAATAGCTTCATACTGTTCATCAGCTTGGAGCTTCTGTATTGAATGGAGGCTGAAAAAGAAAAACAATTTTAGCTAAACGCACTAATTCGCGAGGCTACCTCACGAAAGCAACGTTCATTCGCGGTGTGAATTTACTCCTTACTACAATTTTAATCAGCCTGTTTTTGTTATTTTAAGATGGAGTCAAATACAAAATTTTGTTACTCAAACTGCATTCCTTCTAAAATACCATCCACAAAATTCATGTGTGGATTGGTCGGATAAAGCACGAGTGTCAGAATGGTATGAACCTAATATTAATGATTGAACAAATTACTTTAGGGTACATACATTTTTTTAAACGTATACTTCGGGGCTTTGCAGGCACGAAAGCATCCTAGATATTGCTCCCACGTGCAGGGGCATCTTTTCTGAGTGTAATTATTTAATGATTTAACAGAATAGAGCTCATAATATATTGATTTTCTATATATGAAATGGTCCCATAGTCGTGATTTAAATGTGAAATAGAATAGATTTAAAAAGACGTTTCAATTTTGTAGAAGATCTTTAAAAATCTGAATATATTTTATAATATCTTAAAAAGTAGAGTAAAATCACTGTCTGCCCTTACTGTCCCAACTAGAAAACTTAATAATTCTTGATATGTGTATTGGTTGATTTGTTGACGTGGCAGAAAACCGTAATTACAATTCCACATTTAAAGCATAACAATTCATTATTCGTCAGAAGCAAACTATCTAACATGTATATGCAACATGCATATGGATACGACAATATTACATAATATATGTACATGGACATTTGCCGAAGAAGATTATTATTTATGGTAAACCAATAATCAAACTCCTGAATACCTCGGACATCTTGAGCTGTCTTGATTTTCAACAGGTTTGCATTGCTTCCAAAGGGCCGCAATGCTGCTGTTCATTCGGTCGTTGAGGGAGGTCTGTCAAAGTTTCAGCCCCACTTCAGCATCGGCCTCGTACTCAAATTTGTCCTGCAAAGAAAACACAGTAAACACAGGTATCCCAGTTTTTAGGGCACATTATATTTTATATTGCGTCACAGTTTTGAAGTCATATAAAAAATATCATTGATAGAAATATAATATATATAGTCTTCTTACAGATATGTTTACATGATATTTACATAATAACATTTGCAATAGACAATTTTAAATCACAGACATGCAAACTGACAAACAGAATTCGGACTTGTTGCCCGAAATAGTTATTTTGCCAGTGCTACTTTGAGCATTAATAATATATAATAGTACATTATATTGATCTATTATTATGTATTAGATTTTGTGACATCTTGGTTATAAAGCTCAATTTAGTTAAACTATTTTGTATCACTTTAAAACTAAGATTAGAAAATGGCTGCGCAACCTCCAAAAAAAATGAATGCGCAGACTGTAGCACCCAATTGAGATTAGAATTTAAATTCTGTATTCCGATTCAATTTGTTTATTAATTGAATGTCCTACAAATCTAACAAGAAAAATGAAGAAAATCTTTTCGAACTAACCTGGCCTTGTACTCTGAACACACAAATTCGATATATCGTTATCGCGTAACGTTCTTCTCTAACTATACTCGTATACACACAACGAAGATAGAGCAAGATGTCTGGCGAAGCGACGACGGTATATCACATGTTAGGTTTTAAGATTTCGTCCGTATATTCCTGTGAAGAAACTTAAAGGTTACCTGTAGCGGAAGTATAATGGAAGTGATTGCAGTGTCGGTTTTTTCTAACTATGGCCCCAGGACGACGGAATCTGCGCACGAGCCGACGCCTCATACATCGAAGCTCCTAGGGCTATAATTAAAAATAGAAGAGTTAATTAACATAGCTAAAAGTTCACTTTTTGTGGTTGGTAGATTGAATGGTATTATTCTGTTAAATGGCAATTCTCTGTTCTCTAGAAGCGTTTCGAACGTTAGCCCATCTCGTTGAATAATTTAAACAATAAAAAATCATGTTCGATGTACTAGTAAGTGTGACTTATGAATTTAATCAATACTAGAAACTTTAGCACTGTACATTATGGAGAAAGTTAATGTATTTTAAACATATTTATTAACAATTATTCTTGACACATTTACTGCACTTTGATATCTTTAACATGCAAATAGGGTTATCATTATATCTCAAATGGCTACACGGTTGTATCACAACGTAGGAAAATTATAAAATGAAATAGTGCCAATAGGATCCGCATATGAGAATGATATAATTATATTTATAATTAATAGTCGTATGCGATAAAGCTGCTTGAATTTAATAAGCGTGACGGAAATAACAAAATTTTATGGTAACAGAAAAATGATCTCTATTATCAATACATAACCCTTTATTGTATACATAAAATACACACACACAAAAAAAAGAAAATAGCAAATGTACAAAAGGCGGCCTTATTGACTTTTATCATTATAATAGTTTTTTCTAAATAGAAATACCTACAGCTAAAATATGCACGCCATCGGGGAAAAAAAAAACTTTTTTTTTGCTCTCCTGGAGACCTATTTTTGAAATTAGATGCGATTTTCGAAAAAATCACCGCTGACTAAATATCACGGTGACTTTGAGGTCACGGATTCCTAAACATCCAATTTTGAAAGTCGATCGCAAGAGCTGCCAACATAGATAAAAAGTACACACATAAATGTACTCGAGTTCGGTTCCACGCAGAATTGTAGCCGGCTGCCGGTTATTTGCCGGCTTAAATATCATATGGTTATTATTAATATGTACTATTTTGTAATTTATATATTTTTTTAAAAGAACGAATGAGTAGTGACTAGTCAAATCCGATTGGTTTTAGTCACTTAAAATCAAATGTAAAGTTTGTGTTTTATGTTTAATAAATAAATAAAAATATATAATATATACATATATATATATACATATATATATATATATATATATTATATATATATATATATGTCTATATGAATGTAGTCGCTGCCGTTATCGCCGATTAACCATTATGGTTATATATATATATGTTTGTATATATATATAGGTATATATGTATATTGTATATATAGACTGAAAAATCAAACAAAACATGGATAACATTTCCACAAGTATGACTTGATTACGAGTGGGTGAGGCACTCGTAATGAAATCACACCTGTGACTAAGGTACTACATCAGTGATATCAAAATAAGAATTATTGAAAATCGTGATTATTAGTCACATCGGTGATTTCGAAGTCGCATTCGTATTCAAAAAAATAGTTCCTGAACAAATTTTCTTAAATGAGATTCCCGTTTGCGGCGTGGCGACGAATTGTTTCTACAAAGATTACTGCAAGTAACAAACTTGGTCAAGCTCTTTAAATAATACGAGCTGCCAATAACAATTGCTTGGGATTTATTCGGATTTACAACAAGATCATATGCTTTACTCCAGTTGAGAATTACATTGAGATTGCTGTTAGTCAATGCCTGTGAAAATTCAGATAGCGGGGCGTGTGTGTAAATCTGCAAGTCATCGGCGTACAAGTGATAGTGACATGAAAGTAATTGCGTAATAGAATTTATAAAAATTGAAAAGAGAAGTGTAGTTATTTATGTATTTATAGTAATAGATGTAGTTAGTATTTTTTAAGGAAAGTAATTAGTTTTGCTTTGTTTTGTGTAGTGTAAATTTTCTATACTTTTTAATTGCATTTTAAGTAGTATCCGCAATTTTATGACTAAATCCTCAGTTAGGTTGGCTGGAAGAAATCACTATTAGGGATAAGCCCACCTATGTACATATTTTATATTTAATGTTATTTCCTGTGAAGTTTTTATGTGCAATAAAGAGTTTAATAGTGAAGATAATACGCAACCCTGTGGGACACCGGCAACTATACGGCACCACTCAGATAATGTGTCCTCAAGGCGCACCCACTGTCGGCGTCCCAACAGGTAACTATGAAACCAGTCAATTACAATGGTTGATATGCCAAGAGAACGTAAGACACCAGTTAGTAATATATAAATAAAAAATATATACATTTATATAAATAAAAATAATTATTTACATGCTGTTTGTTTCTTGCGATATTCCTACGATATACAATATTCCTACAATATTGAATTTCAATTTTAAAGACGTTATTGGGTCCGCCATCTTGTTAAGCCACATAGTTTACGCCATTTTTTTAAACACATTTCGCTGTTATTGTGTCCAAAATTATATGAACGTACATTGGTTCTATTTTAGTTAAATAAATATACACACACTGTTGTGATATATCTTTATGGTATAGATTAGGATTTAATGAGAAATAAAATATTTGTCACTTGTTTGATATACTGATATCTAAATGGTTTCCTTTATAATATAACTAATAATAAAAATACATATATAACATGGCGCAGTCGGAAGGATTCTTTTTAGGATTGGTAAGCATTGGAGAAATGGTGAAGTGCTATCTCGGTTAGACAAACGTACATATAAAATTGGGTGCAATGGTGCTACATATATTCGTAACAAAATATTAATCAAACAGTTGGCTTTGTTTTTGCTTTTGAAATACTAGCGTGACTTTTATGACTTGCGCTTTTCCCGATTGACTGAATACTGATCCCAACCAAGTCATATCTAATTATTACACTTTTTAAAATCAAATGTGCAACTGTGTTCCGCCATGTGGCTCACTGTGCTGCCATCTATTTTCAACCAAGTTATCTAATCATTACACCTTTTAAAATCAAATTGTGACTCTTCCGCCACGTGGCTCACTGTGCTGCCATCTATTGGATAATGTCACAAACAAAAAAAGAGACAGTAGTCAAATCTGCAATCTATCATCATGGTATAACCTCAAGCATGTGAAGTAGAATTGCATATTTACATTACAATGACTGCGTATAACAATTAAGGTTTTAACACATCTAACAATAGTTAATTGTATAGTATTTAGAATCAGAAAATTAACATTAATTCTGAGACTATGGAATACTATGGACACGGGCTATAATTAAAATTTAAATAGGTTAGGGGATAGCCATATTTGACAAGAAATCAACACAAGGGAAGATGAATTTAAAAGGAAAGTGATTTGATTATAATAAACCTAGATTATTTTTTGATTACTTATTTTTTAAATATGTAGGTACTTTCTTAAAAACGATATATATATTTTAGGGAATGAAATAAAATTACAAAAAGCAATAATAAACTGATATTCTATCTATACAATCGCCATTCGAGATAAAAATGGAAAATTTCGCAAAAGTATATATTAATTGACAACTGTTTTGATTTAATTTCACATATCTTCGTTCCGCTAAATTTGATGGAGACTACTAATGTTAATATATGTACTTACATGATTAGGACTGCAGTAATGTCGCCAGTTGAGTAGCAGGTTTCTTTCTCCTTGGTAGTTTGTTTAGAATCCGCAAATAAATAGGCAGTTCTGGCCGCGGACTGTGGTATATAAACTAACGCGACTCCCCCCTCCTACTCAACTAGTGACGAGCATATCATAAAAAAAATGATATTTTAAGGGATATTTTATCACACTTTACACAGGTATTCAAAAATAATTATAATTTTTGATTCTGATTTGTATAGTTCTTTGTCGACTCTAAACACTGATGTTCAAGTAATTTATTAGTTTGTTGGCGGAAATATCCTCTTCCAATCCTCGACAGGGTCGTCTTTTTATAGCAGAGTTCCTGCGGCCACCTTCCAGCTCCAGTATCAGATCAGTTCCATGTCATCATAGACAGCTGGACAGCTGAGACTAAATAAAAAGCTTATGCGTACCTATGGTGTTAAATCTATAATTAATTAAATAAAACGAATAACATACACCTGCAAAAGACATCAACGAGCTAGTTTAGATATCGCAAACTTTTTATGAAACTTATGTATGTTGTTGATTATAGTCTACTATGACTGTACCTATAATATTAGGTAGCTAGGTTGAGCATTCATCGCGAAAATATTTGATCTATACAAAAATGTTATTCAAAATCAAAATTAACTTCAATTCAAATATGACTTAATAGGAAGCTCTTTTGAATCGTCTAATTATTTCCCCTACAATATTATTGACAATTGACTTCTGTAGTAAAAATATAAGATAAATTTATATGTAATACGATTTTATTTTGATTCCGATTTTCAATTATAGGACATATTAACATTCTTAATAAGTGTATTTACATATAAGTGAGTAAAAATAATGTGTACTTATACACAAAATGTGATATAGTAAACCATCTGTAGATAAAATGGTACAAAGACAGGTTTAAGCTGGCTTTTCAGTGGTGATAGATGAATAAAAAAGGATAGATGCAAACTCAATGCCTGAATTTCTTTAGCTTCTGTTACTAGAATTCTCATTATAAACTCATACTAGATGCCATTACTTATGTAGCTGAAAATAATTAGACTATTAGCTAAAAATAATACTAGTCTTCATTACTTTTAAGGCTAATTAAGTAAGCTGATGGTAAATTATATAAATTGCAGAATTGGCGAAAAAATGTAGGAAAAAATAATGTAGTCATCTCGTTTGAAATTATACATTGCCATTTACAAAGAAAGTGGAAAATATACCGGTAAAGTGTAAAATAAACTCAATGAATATATATATCGTATCGACTGAATTTCGATTTCCATTAATCATACATTAGTTGTTAAAAGAATTTGGACACATTTAAACTATATTGATAACAGATGCTGTTCTAAATTTGAAATTTAAAATTAAATGACTTAAAAACGCAATCGTTATGAGCGCGCTGTTACCATCATACGTTATAAAATATATTTTAGTAAAATTAACATAAGTGTATAAAAATGATTTAAGTCAAGCTTTATTTAAGATTGGTGGACTATATACATCTTTGAATGTCTTCGTAGGTACATCAGAAATATACATAAAATATTCGAAAGACGAAAAACAAATTGGTTCAAGCCAGTGCCACCAACACTTCAACCAACCAACATCAGTGCTAAGATAACTATCATCTAATCATTTATTTCAAAGTAGAAATGTTCGTGTATTCTAATTGTTTTGGTCAGGGATATTGATCCGATCAAGTATGAACCATACAACACTATGCAAATACCATACTAGTCAAAGACAATATATTTTTACGCAAGCTCCAACTATATTTGTCTTAGTAAATTGTTATCACAATTGCAAAAACGATCGAAATTTAAAAAAAATCTAACATATATTACAAGCGTTTTAAATTAATGGGAAATGGAAAACGTTCTAGAATGTACCACACCGGAAGCTGTTGTTTATTTGAAAGCAAATTCTCTTACATCTACCCGCAGATAAAAACGGAGTCAAGCAAGAGATTTTCTCAGATACCAACTTTTCAAAATAAAAAATTAGATAATACATTTAAATCATTTTAATAATCTCAATAAAACTTAATATAGACATTGGTGTTCATTTATGGATAACTAGGTGTTTTATGTTTGTCGTGGTTTACTCTTAATCACAAATTTAATATTTTGAAAATTTATTTCAATAAACTGCAATTTTCTGAATGACTGATAAATATACTCCTCCCATAATACTCCTAATCAATGCTTAACATTACAACAAACAAGGTGTATTTATTTAGAAATATCTACGTATATCTAATGACAAGAATATAACGATGGGAGAAGTAATATTAAAAAGGTAATCTAAGTTTAAAATCGTTTTAGCTACAAATACAATTCGTTATTATTATCTTAAGTGTGTAAAAAATAGCAATTTAATATTATATAATCTAAAATTTCATGGAAAAAATAAATAACGTTGGTGACTATTTACATAAGTTACGTGGCTAAAAAAATATCAGTTTACAATCAGAAAAAAAATACCTATGTAAAAGTCAATAAATATAATTGTGATTATTTTTAATAGTATATATTATTAAAGTTATAATTATCTGTATCATTTTTCATTCATCACTTATAGTAGACAAGTTTGTTGTGTACTTTAAAAAATCTAATCGTACGATTTTTTAGCGGCGGATACAGCGGAAAAGATTTTCTTTTATAGTAGGTATCTGTAGTAACGTAGAAAAACATAAATTTATACAGTAAATCATTTTGACTGACTAAATTGAATGACATAAACGCAACATAATGTCTCAAATATTCAACTTACATATACGAGGGGCGACTAATAAGATTGCGGCCTTAGGTACTTAATAAAAGAAATATACATTTTACATATTTTTATTTTTCAATATAATCCCCCTCAAGTGAAACATATTTTATTACATCGTGAATATAATGTTTTTATACCACAAAAAATATATTCTTTAGTTTTCTTTGCAAAATGGCTGTCTACGGCCGCCATCATTTTATTGTCGTCCAAATACCCGTAGCTCTCCTTTTTTAAATTAGAAAAAAGGCACTGGGAGCAATACACACGACAATACGATTACAAATTTCATCCAGTACAGGCTCGCACAACTTAAGAAAATCCTTACAGCTCTAATCGCCGCTGCTTGTCAAGCGGTGTGAGCATTCGCTGTAGATACTCAACGTACAAACATTTTTTGAATGTGCAAATGATTATGCAAAATTTCTCCAATTCGTTCTTTACTAATCTGTAGCTCTTCTGCTATCTGCCACAATTTAATTCTAAGATTAGCCAGTACTAATTTATCCCGGGCGAGGGTCGTCTTCACATGTCTCTCTGCCTTGTTCAAATAGCCAACTCCATTTTTTGACCATCGTATATGAAGGTGCAGAATCCTGATGGACTGATGACATCTCTTCGAAAATTTCCTTGGCCGTATTTCCTTTTTTCACAAGGAATTTCAAATTGCGAGAACTTCCAGTTTCCGTAAAGTGTTTATGAACCAAATATTTTTTTTCCCTCAGGAGAGAGGCTGAAAATCCTCACGAGGAGCACGAAACGTACCCAGGATACCCCCGCAACGGTAAGTGGCACAGAGGTCATGTTGGACTCCACCCGACCGGAGCGGTCCAATCGCGTGACCTACTAACCAAACTCGACCTAAGCCTTGGCCATAATGCTTGGGCCCTATGGCTTGAATGGAGAGAAATCAAACAAAAAACTACCTGCTATTTATAGTAAAAATGAGTTGCGCAATTAGTGTTATAAGTAGCGACATGATGTGTCGTTGCTAAGTACCTTAGGCCGCGAATTTATCAGCCGCCTCTCGTATGCATATTTCTCTCTGTAATACCTTGTCATCAAATATCTTTCAGTGGGTCTTCGAGCGCACGGAATTCCATATGGAGCGGTATTGTGTTTATATGCATTTTGCATTATAATATAATTGACATTATATACATGACTTGAATAAAATTGGAAAGAAAAAATGATTTTATTATAGAACACTTGTAAAGACACAAACCTAGGTTCTATATCTAGATTTCTCCGTCATTTATTATTGTGCACATAAAGTGTAAAAGGGCACACCACAGCAAATATCATACTATAAGCAGTAGCTACATAATTACTTTTATAAGATATAAAATGGAATATTGATGTCGATTTTTTTTCAGTAGCGTTGCCATATATTCACATTGGCGTAGTAAAATACCTACATTTAGTACTAAAATAAATAAATATATTTTGTTAATTTGATTAAATATAGTTGACAGGAAAGGATTTAAATATACTAAAACACGTCTTAATATAAGTACGGTTTATTTCAATAAATACAATGGACTGAATACACTCAACGATAGATAATATTATGCATATACAGATACAAATTCGGAAATATTGATTGACAAGTTCAATATTCATCATTCCAACGGCAACTTTCATCAGTTGTAAATAATAAAACATTTCATGATATACCTATCTAGCTATACTTAACTACCATATTAATATAAAATGCCCTGCCTACAAACAGTATTATTATAATTACAACATAATTTGTTTTATTAAGTCCATAAACATAACTTGGTCACATGAAACAAATGGAATCTAATTTATGTAATAATTTGCAATAAATGATAAGTCCTCACACACATATCACAAAAAGAAATAAAGATTTGTGCTCATCACTAGATAATATGTAAATTTTTTCATCACATTAATGTACCTAAACATAAGTAACAAAAAGATACATCAACAACATAAAAAATAAGTACAACATACAACGAATTAAGGCGCATTAAAGCACAAAAAAATGTACATCAGTTGAGTGATAAATACCACTAGAGGTCAGTGAAGTGACAATTGACATTACGCAGTTACTATACCAATCAGTGTTACTGAGCGGAAATTGAAAACGAAAGTATTACATAATTCTTCATAATAATTCTCAATAAAAAGATGAACATAATTAGGAATGTATCTGCGTAATGTTCACTTGTATCAGGTTTGTGTCGAGTGCAATCTACAAAACTTGTCTAAAAAGCCTAGATGCAATGGGTATTTTACTAAACTATATGAGAATCAGTCGTGTGTCACTTGGTATTTGTAACAGTGACAGATTAAACTTCTGAGTATGGCAGTAAATTACAATAATTTGAATAAAGATTGCACCTTTGCAGGATTTACATGATGTCATCATGTAAAATAATTACATCATGTAAAATAAACAAGTTGTTTATAGTTCATCGTGCTTCGGCCCCGAGAACTCTTCGTGGCTGATGAAACCATTCTTATCTTTGTCCTCGTGCTGGAAGATCTCTTCCACGAGTTTGTCGTGGCCCTCGAGCATTTGCTTGATGTCTTCGCTCATTTCTGCACCATCGGGAGGCACCATTTGCTTCTTAAGGTATTCGCTAACCTGTTGACAAGAGACGAGAATATAGATGAGAAATATATAGCTAACATGCTGTCATAAGAGACAGCACGGTAATCTGAATTTGTTGCAATTCGGGAGTGAGGGGACTTCATAAGTCATTATGTTTCTTGTATTATAAGTATTTGTCAATAACGTAGAATATTGGTACAAATATCATTATATAAATAATCTATAGGACAAAAACTCACAAGACTCCACGCATATTGCAAATACAACTAGTGTGGTGCCGAAAAGTCATTGATGGGCCGATCGATAACTGTGACTAACAGTTGTCGCAACTAGTGCAACGAAGACTAATATCAGACACTAGCTAAGACACGGTTACTAGTTACCGCTACTCAACACCATTGGCTACAGGATTTTTCATTTCGTCAGGATATTTGTAAGGGTCGAAAGTGTTTCATAGGTATTTGATAAATGTGTTATTTTATTTACTGTTTAGTCTAAATATTAATATGGGATACATACTCCAATTCCATTGCTTCAATGGTAGCTTATGTACAGCCAACAGCACGTACAGATATTTTTATTTGTATGACGAAAACTACTTTTATTACGTAGGAAACAGAGGTGGGTTCAACGTCAAAATGTGTCTTAACTGACAGCCGTATGTACGTTTATTTTAACGGCACAAAATATCATTATTTTATGAGACATGGTTTTATTAAATATAAAAATATTATGTACTAAAAGTAATTTCTTTTTACTTATTTTTAAATTTATTTTACATTTCTGGAATACTCCGTATATACCTTGTATACAATGTGTACCCTGAATGACATTTTGAATGTTAAATAAAATTATCTAGCGAGTGTCTTTAAAATATAAACATTTTCATAATATTAATAGGTATAAAATATGTAACTAATAGATGATGTCATATTTTATAGTAACTTTAATACAAAAAAGAAGAATAGTCTTATTTGAACATGAGAACCCCGAAATTGACTAACTATAGCAACAGCATATTTGGATTTGTTAATTCAGCTCGCTTTTATATACACTTGTATTTTAAAACTTCGTTATCCGACTAATATAATGACACAAATGTTAATTTAATTGCTGTATCATCCGATATATATATATATATATATATATATATATATATATATTATATATATATATATATATATATATATATATATATATATATTATATATATATATATATACGTAATGTAGATATATTTAACCAAGTCATTGAAACAATTCAGCTTTTCATTATCAAGTTGCGGCTGAGATTAGTAGTGGAAAACTATCACCTAAGATTTTTTATTGATCTAAGTTTTATTGTAAAGGAATTAACTTTATTGCGCAGACATCAGCAGCAGGTTATAAGCTATACTCTTATTTAATACATAGATTATCACTAGAAACGTTTGATGAGTTCTCTAATCCAAAGTGAGTCTCAAAGCCGGAGCGCAGAAAGCACGAAAGAGATTAGTCAGCGAGGGTTACCTTAGCCGTCAGCGAACAGGAGGGAGCCACACTCAGATTTATCTTCGATTAAAAACTTTTAGATATTCAGTAGACAATAGTAAGAGAAAGAATACCATGCAGCGAGCGTTCCACCACCCCATAATCTGTCGACTAACCTCCTCTCTGGATAACTCCCCGTCCCTGTCAGAATCCATAGCTTGGAACGCTAACTCGATACTCACTTCTTCGCGAGACAGCATGTTGTCCTTGTCAGCGTCAATCTCTTTAAACACGTTGGTGGTTGGTGGTGAGTCGCCAATGTTGATCAGTTCGACGTCGAAGTGTAGGGTGGCGTGTGGTGGGATGACGTTGCCGGCCCCGCGCTCGCCATACCCGAGAGAAGATGGGATAGTTAACTTGCGCTTCTCACCTGGAAACCGTTGAAAAGGTCCCGTTTATTGGTTGAAATTCTATTCAAAATATAGAGTATATTGGTTAATAGGCATTTCGACGACTCAATAATGAAATATTTATAGGTCAATAATCTACAATTTTTTGATGCATAGAAAAGTAAATTACAATAGAATTTTGATATGCATTGTCATGCATGCACCAACAAATTATTAGAAAAAAATGTACTAAATGAATTATATACACAAATTGAATGAATGAATTATTAGTTATTAAATTATTAGACAATTATAATATTTATGGTTCTACGTGCATAACTAACAAAATAATACCACGATATCCCGCCAAAAAATACTGGTCATTATTACGGTTTTCTAAATTGATTTTTTACTATAATTTTGTAAATACTGTAATTGTAATAATTAAAAAAATCGCCGTTGGGATCTACTTTATACTTTTATTGTAATAAAACTATGATAAATTAAGGACAAGTGAAGATCATGCTTTGTATTATTATTTTGGACGATCATGTGTGTTTTGCTGATCATGGTAACCATACCATGAACACCAAAACACACATGATAATGTCTTATATCGAGCTGGAGACGAATTTTAATGACAACACTGAATTCCAGTGATTAAAAAATCTATAAAATTTTAAGCAGTAGAAAATAATTTCGCGCATGATTTGTATTCGTATTCGAATTCCAAATACACGTCTAATGATTAAAAAATACGTCTCCTGGAGACGTATTTTTTAAATCGAATTCAGTGTTGTCATTAAGAACAAATTCTTAATTAAATTCCGTTTCACGCAGAAAAATTCAAAACCACAACAACAAAATCAAAAATCCGACGATGACTCACACGTGAAACGGATCACTGTCAAGGTCACCTCAGCGTTGGATATTCTACTAGTAGAAATCAAAAACGAATGGGTTGAACCACTCGTTGCACAACGCACGAAATGAAAGTTCAGAAATAGTGAATTCGGTAATTCGAATACGAATCTCACGATTTCGAATGCGAATTGGTTTTCTATTGTTTCAAAAATTCGTCTCCTGAGCTGTCGAAACGATGAAAACGTCTTGGGTTTTTTTTTTCAATTTAATATGATATAGGTATTTATTACATAGTGTTTTACTATAAACATGATCAGTGTTGCATAATTCGTATACATGAAAGTAATAACAAAGTTCTTACCAACACACATGTCCAGCAGTCCTTGATCCCAGCCTTTGATCACTTGGCCAACTCCGATCTGGAAGCTGAAGGGTTGATCGCGGTCGTAACTGTAAAATATGAGTTTTTAAACTTAATTTACTTATGCCTTTATATGAAGTTAATTTTGAAGTAATTTTTATTTGAAAAGTTTAAATTTGTAAAGAAATTATTTTTCGGCCACAAAACAATGGACATACAGTGGTATTTTAAAATAAATATAGTTTTTGTATTTCATATTTTGAGTATATACATACATACATACACTCACGCCTTTTTCCCACGGGGGTAGGCAGAGATTATGTCTTATATTAGTATATATTTATACTAATATAATATAACACTGATATGTTTTTTTATATTCTGTTTAACTACTTCAAATAAAATGTAAAAATTTGTATTATTATCAGATTTCACAAAATCTCAATATTATATTGTTTATGTAATATATATATTTATTTGTACTTATTATGCATGTGTGTATGTTTTCGTAAGAGTATTGGTTGCATTTTCCGTATCAAATGTCTATGCCCCACAGTTAAGTGTTCTGGAAGAAATCTCTTTTATGGATAATTCGATCTGTTTTATTTCTGTCTTGGTTCTTATATGCAATAATGACTTTATACATAGGTTATTATAAAAGTTCCAGAATTACCCACTTTGTGCACAATATTTATTAAGTTACATTTGAACATTTGAAAATATCACTCTAGCTGTAAAATACAAATAGCTGCATCAATGTTTATATGTTGTAGGTGGCATTTTGAAAATATGTACTATAAAATGGAACTGTAAATTGGAATTCACTCGGAACTTATTGAAATAATTTTTGAAATGATGCCTTGAATGTAAATTCTGTATGTTTGTAGCCAATAAACTAAATATATACTGGATTGATTTTGGCTAAGGATATAGGTTATTGTCATAATGTGAAAGATTTACTATAGAAAATGTTCTTAGTTTTAAACTATCCTTATACATAATTACATTTAAATCGCTGCTGTCATTTTGATGTGAAAATATCAAGCAGAGTTTCTTTTACATTTATGAAATCAGTTGAGATGTGATACAAATACATTTCATTCATGCTATATTCCAATTGAGATGCAATTGTGAATATACCAACAATTTAAAACCGCCGTGACTGAGTGGTTAGTATGCTGGTTTTAAGGCGTTACCAATTCTGAGGTCGCAGATTCGAATCCCGGTTGGAGTAGATGTTTGTGTGACGTTTGCGAGCATTTGTGCCTTAGTTGACTGATGAAATATATATTAGCAGTCATGAGGCTGCTAATATATGTTTCTATACAAAAAAGATGTCTATCCGATAATTTATATTATCCGCTAATTGGTGCGAGTATAAAAAAATATTTAATGTTGTTTATTTATAACTACATATTTGAACAATTACAAAGAAAATAGTAAAACCATTTCGCTATGAACTAATAAATAGTGCTATGAAAATACAGCACTCATAGCATGTTGTATTCATGGCAGTTCTATATGCAGAACGTAATTTCTGTAGTAACTTTTTTGTGCACCAACGTTTGTAGGTACATAATATTTAACGAGGTGCTGGTTCCATATATTCCGGCATCATCTGATAAGTGCGCGTGAACTACACCATTATCATAGGCCTTTGTTCGACTGGACGTCTGTTCCATTACGCCAGTGCTTATAACCGCCGAATCTGTCAGACTAATTTAACTGCGGTCTTTGTCTACGACAATCCATATAGGTCCCATCGCAACGCGTAGAATCTGTATGTATCCAAAATCCAAAAGTAGACAACGGATTGTTGACATTTACGCGTAACTCGTGACTGTAAAATCGTAATTATGGCTTCACCTATGAAATCAGTGTTTATTACATTCCTATATTGCAATAAATGTTATAAGTATATATTGATTTATAGCAGCTATTATCATTATATTTATTGCAATACATTTTGACCATATCGCGCAAGATTTGAAGAGAAAAGCTCCAGAGAGCTCGGCGTGTTTGTCTGCTTTTAAAAATTGGGTATTGTTAATAAAAAGTCAAACAAAATGCGGACTTATTTAACAACTCATAAGCATTGTAAAACAGAATGAGACATGTGTAGGTACGTGACAATTAGTCATATACAACAATTGGTACTTCCAAAAGATATGTCATTTTCATTACGGGGAAAACCCTTATTCATTTTTAATCAAGGCCGTAGCCATACGGCCTTGATTAAAGATGCAGTAGGATCATTACTCTGGAGCGTGCCCGCAATATCCGCATAGAATCTGCATTGTGTAAATAATTATAGGACACAGTAAATACATCCATGATACTACATTAGTTCCATTACAAGATTCTTCTACGAAATATTTCTATACCTATAGTTATTCTAAATAATAGATTTTGCAGTAAAATATTTTAGTATGCTGCATTAATGAACTTATAAATTAATTAAATATCCATCTTAATTTTAGTGTGTTATTTAACTACTACCACATTTCTGTCTAATTCCTAACCAATACCACGAATATAGAGTACTTATGTCCCTATTCTGAATATTTAAATGATTTAATTTGACATGACGTATAATCTTAGTACTTCTTTGCTAGTCCATGTGCAAAACATCTTAAGGTAATTACGCAACAGTATTACAGCGGTCGCGCTACCTCGAGTGTTTAGCAAATAGGTGAATAGGCGAATGGAAAGCTTGGATGCATCGGCTCGTTGCGCAACACAAGGCGTTTATTGTGAAACCGTGAGACTACGACGAGGTCGAAAGCTATACATATCTCCACAGCACAAGATCAATGATACGCTGAGTAAAGAGAAAGCTGTTATTGTTCAAGTTCAATGAGGTAACATTTAAATCAAAACATTTGTTATAGCAATTAAATAATAGTTACCACGTATATGCTTGTTCCGTCCACTGTATCTCAAGACGAAAGTCTTTTACTTGTGTGTGTAGACAGTGACAATGTATGTATTCGGATACATACAAGAGAAGACCCGGGTCTTATAAGACGGAGTTCAACAAAATCTGCTGAATAAAGTAAGTTACTAACATATTTCGAAAAATTGTGAACTGTAGTGGGAGTGGACATACTGGCAAAAGTAACAAGCAAGAAACGTATCGTTGATAGGCATCCCACAAGATCAACTGATTGTGGGGAAGGTTTATCTTTAGTAGAAGTAATTTCTTGTTTATTCAAGAAACTACTTCTACTTTCTAAATTCACATTTTGTAATGTTGATAGTAATTGTGTATGTAGAGTGAAATCATATCTCAAAGGGCATCGAATCGAATCTCAAAGGTCTTTCCATTTTGGTATAGCTGAGAATAGATCTGTGGCGCTCTTTCTCACGGAGTTTGTAAATAGTTCATCGAGTTCAGCGAGTAATTTGTATTGAAGTTTGAAGTTCTCTGAACTGAATTTAGTTGCTTGTCACTTCACTTTGTGGGTGTTCACTTCTCAATTTATCAGGCACATTACTTAATATTAAGTGATTTACAATTTTGTCCCAACACATTTATTTGCTTAATATCTTCATAGAGAGGCACACATTAACATCTCCTAACCTAATTTTTATCATACATAACACAAGTATTATAATCTTCTTTTGTTTATTACCGATGAAACAGCATTACACTGTTTATTGAATCAAACCACATAACCAAATGTATCTCAACAATATTAAAACATTCTTAATTTAATAAACATAAAATTGACACCTCAAAACCTTTACTCGTAACGTAATAAATAAAGTAAATTGTTTTAAATAATTTGAATATAAATGTGACAGGAAGTGTATCCCTTCTCTCACGCACATCCTGCTTCAAGCTTACTGTTATCGTTATACTGTTTATAACAAAGATCAAACTGCAGCTTTCAACATCATACTTATACATATAAAATATATAAGCAATAATAATAATATATATTATCGAAAATAATAATATATATAATAATAAGATATAACCAATGAAAATTGTCAAAGTGTCTGGGAAAATAAGGAAATTGTCGCTGAGAGCGATAAATTTAAAAAAAATGTATTAATTATTTACATATCTATTACCATGTACGTGTGGTATATTTTTCGGCAAAGTGGCTTTTTACGAAGATAAATTAGCGGCAACAAAAGGAAATGCGACATCTAGAACATCATGCTGTCATTTTTTAAATGGTGATTATTATTACATACATTTGGTCTATACATTTTATGTTACGCTAGATTTCTGCAAATCTGTGTAAAAATTATAGATCTACACGATAATATTTAATTACTAATTACGGACACCTACGATATGAAAACTGCCGACATTGCAAATTCCTCGCTATTTGGGACAAGCGTCATTGAGACTAACGCGGCGGATTGCAACATGCCGACTCTGCAACTTCGAATAATATATAAGATTAATTTTCCATTAACAAATGTCTTAATATTCACACTTCGAACAGAAAGCAATACTCGTAGGGTAATTAGTTGTAATTTAAATGTAATTCATTATTAATTAAATTAGTATAAACAGTTTTGGTTTATTTCAAACTTTCGTCTGCAGTAAACGTAATTTACTTAATGCGATCCAATAACAAATTGTATAAATAAATACTTAAAATTATTAACATATTATGCTTTAGTATGGAAATCGTAGCCGTCAAAATAGAATAGCATGATGTAAGTAAGTACACTGGCCGCGTCTACTACGCCAGGAGTCGATTAGTATCAATCGGGATAAAGTATTGAGATGTTTAAGAGCTTCTTCCGATATAAATTTGTAAAAGGCCAGCACGCGCGGAAAGAGAAGCAGAGTTGAATTTTTCACGCCCGCCCCGCCCGCCGGGTCGCGAAGTACTATACTTGCACTTAATAAAATATAAGATACCGTTACTTTATTCTTTTAAAGTGTTCAGTAGTCTGCTCATTCTTCAATTACTAAACTAGATCCGGATCTTATAGAGAAATAAAACATATGTTTCGACGTGAGATTTCGCACTTTGTCTTCACCAAACTCAACTAATTAAAATTTTACATAGAAGATGCAACTATCAATTGCAAGACAAAAAATTTCAAACATTGCATATGATTGCTTACTCTAATTACATCGTCTATTACTAATCATACATTGTTAGTAACTGATGAAACTAAAAAAATTAGGATTTATCAATTAGGAATTATCAAGATAACTTTTAATTAACATTAAATAAAATAAACGAATATAACCTCTTATTTGGTGTGATGACATCAAAATATTACTCGAAAAAGTAACTGGAGCTACGTCACTACGTTAGCTACGTGGGTTTGTTATGTGAAAATGTCCAGAAACAGACTGTCAGCTAAAAACTGGCGCTTTTATATAAAGCTGGAGTTACTGTCATACATGTCAGCCAAACTGGCCGCGAGCAGAAAGTTTGCCGATAATTTCGTGACGTAACGTGTTGTCAGTACTAGGGTTGGCACAAGCTCAGGTTTAGTTACAAAATAACGATATGTCCATTTAATGTAATATGAATACTTATAATATTTCTTTACATAATATTAGGCTCGTTACACGGGCGTAATCTACTTATCATGAGATCTATTTTTTCATCTATAAAAACAAATTCAATTTGCGAATCCATCTTGCAATTGTTTGTATATTATTAACTCTTTTAAATACTTTCTCTCAATTTTATAATTTGCTTCCGGTGAGCGAAGAGTTAAACGAAAGACCTTTTTAATATTTTGAATATCAAACTAAATAATATAAGAGCATAACGCAATAAAATATTTTACAATGGAAGATACGTTTAACTACACATGATTAAAGATATGACACATTTTGAGAGAGAATTGAGTAAGTAATAAGGTGTAAAAGATGGCGGAATTTTAAAACTGAAATAAGTATTCATAATACATTTTAAACTTTTTATGATATTGGAATTCTGCTATTCATAATGCATTTAAATCATGTGACAAACACGACGATAAATGTTATTCTGATTTTATCTAAATACTCACTTCCATAAATATATCTTGAATAATAAATAAAAATGAAAGATTTAGCTCACGTCTGGTAATTTACGCTTTTACCGATATGAAGACTTTCGAAAACAAAGTTGTCCGTTATTAAAGTATATATTGACACAATATTTCGGTCATAAATATCAATCAAGCTTCTTACGAACAAAATCTTTGCGCGAAGTCTCGGGGGCCGGCGGGAGCAGCCGAGCCGTCTTCAATAGCCTAAATCACCACTTTGCAGCGATGATAGAATCAGTCCATCGTCTCCAGATTTTTGTACATTCTTTGTTGTAACACAGTAGGAATTGGATACTAGTTGTACTTGTAGTCATTAAGTTATGTTATGTTACATCTGATCTTGTGGTCGTACTTAGGAATAGTAGACACCAAAAATTATATCTATTTAGAATCTTCACATGCTTGTTTAATATTTTGCGAAATACCTTGGTGTTATTATAATTTTTATAAAATCCGTTCTAAAGAATCCAAGTAGCAATTTATATGGAAATCACGAATGTCAACTCTGAAAGTGGATACATGTAACCAATAACTACGTAATTTAATAAAATACAATAATAATATGGATGATAAATGTACCAGTGGATTACATTATAAATATCTGTGATTTTGCATGTCCAAATATTTGTACACAACCAAACGTAATATAATAAGCTACATCAACACAGGATCTTATTATCGGATTTCTGGGTAAATTGAGGAAACCTTATATGTTATAGGCATCATGAAATAATAACGATGACTGCTGATAAACATTTAGATCAAAAAGATGGACACTGACAATAGGCTAAATTCCTACGACTAAATATTTGTATATATAATATTTTTATTATAATGATCGTTCATGATATTTCATGCCTCCTTTTACCCCTTAAAAGGTTGATTTTTGATGCATATTGAAATATGTATTTGTTTATTTAATTAATGGATCTCGTGATCTTGGTGCTCCATTCAACCTCTACCGTTTTAGAATTTTTTTTATTAGCGCAGGCCTATATCATATTCCGGGGCGCATGGCAATGGAGTCGCGAAGTGGGTCCTGCAATGTGACCCACATGGGCCTAGAAAACACCGGGGGGCTTTAGTGGGTAGGCTCCATTCCGATGTGGGGCTCTCCGGTCCGACCGTAGAGCCCCACACACGGCTGCGCCTTGCCAGCGCGGCGTCACGGTGCATAAGGAGCATTTCCCCTCGCAAAAAAGGCCTATATCATATTAGTTACTTGTGTATATGGATGGACGATAGATAATTGTCGAACGAAATTGTTGTCGAAATTTTATAAATACAGTTGTTATGGGGCCAATGTGAATATACTTGGGCCAAACAGGAGATATCTTGAAAAAAGGCCAGGTCCATGTTATCCGTAGCCGATGAGCTTGGATGAAAGTATTCATGAAAGTCGAGGAAATATATTTGGATCGTTGCAACGGGAATTCTCCAATGGGAAAGGAGCGTAAGTATATGTGTATCGATTACAGCGCATTTCGTTCGGTGGTTTGAGCTGTGTTAATAGATCAGTCAGTAATGGTTACCTTTTATGTGGATAAGTAATTAGATAAACAATTTTCATCCAGTCAATTTTTTTATGATTATGACCCATGTCATCAATAGTGTAAGCGCCACATAATACTAAATACACTTTATTCAGGTGGCGCTTACGCCATTAGAGCGCTCTTGACGCCTTTCTATACTCCCGGAATGAGCGTGTATTATTATAGTGTTATATGCCATTTTCCATTGCAAAATATATTCTGTAACAAATTTTTCATGAAAAATAAAAACAATTGTAACAGTAAATGTTTTCTCTTAGAAATTATGCCGTATTTATTTATTTTTACAAAATCTACACAAATAATACGATTGTAAGCGTTTTGTGTTCCTTTTAATCTCCTCTAACTTAAAATTGATTGCTGGTGCGCTTTGTACTACAAACAGCATTTTTTTTTGCATTTTAGTAAATAATAACGTGCCGCTCTCGAATTCATAGTTTTCGCAAAATTGATAATAACATTGCATGTTAAATATATGAATGAACGTCTCGTTTACGGTCCAATTTGGCTTGCACATTCTGAATACACTTAAACTCGTGTAACTTTTCAAATATTAAACTAAACTCCTTCAGATTGAGTAATTTTATTTCTTTTTTATTTTGCCTTACATATCGATAATGTTTTGCGCGCACTATGCTTCCGCTTGGTTAATACGGTCAAATGAAATCGCTAATAGAGGCAGGCACTCGAGATTTCGTTATTGAATTTTCAAGCATTGAACATGAATTAATCGCATTAACTACTTTTAATAGAAGAAGAATTGACTTTCATTTTTTGTTATATTTATACGCAAAGCAGACAAAGCAAATACTGAGCACTATTCTCTACTTAGAGTTTCCAAACTGGAAACTCACGGAAAAAGATATAACTATCGAGTGCGGCGAGAAATGAAATCCTGTAGAGTTTGTAAGTTTTGTTTTCCATTCTTACTAGAAGCAGATATTTCATTGTCTGCTGGGACTGTCGATGGTTAGAACTCGTACCTTTGTAGTGCAGACGAATCGACATTTGTATTTAAAATACTGACTAAAATGAGAACCTTGTATACATTACAGTAGCAGCAAATAATGTATTTTTGTTTCATCTTAAAAGTACATTACTTACGTTCTTAATGCACATATAAGTTTAATGTGGTTTTGTTTTGTTATTAAATGTTGTGAATGATCGAGGAAGTTTTAAATCTTGGTTTATATAAGATGTACTTATAAACACTGAAGGGTCAATGTAAAAATAAAACAAAACACGAAAGTGTAGACATTAAGATAGCATGCAATCGGTTTCACAATGACGTCGGCGATAACAGGCGCTGAATTTTTAAAGGCGCGGTTGCTGTAGCCCAGATGTGTTGCCAGACTAGGAATTTGCCAAATTTAATATTTATAGCCTCGAATACGGTATTTTTCGCTTTATAAGATGTAGGATTGGGTAACGGTTGACTTCGCGGGTGCCATTCGTAATTGAATTGTTGTTCTGAGCGAGTTGCCGCAAAGCCCTGGGGATGGCTGCCGCATGACGTTCCGTTACGAGAGTTTCACAAAAAAATGTGTCTAACACAAAGCGGACTTGAATTTTCAATTCAGGCGAATGGTTACCTGCTAATGAAAGTGTTATTACTTTAACCTTCCCTTTAAATATAGCTACTACATATACAGTGTAATGGACGTATCAATTAAAATGACCTTTTGGAAAATGGTCTATTGACTTACATTACTTTTGTTGAATCTGAAAAACATACATTGTGACATAATTTTAAATTATTATCAATGATTAATTGTATGTGTTATTATCTCACAAGCGGTATTTTTCCTTTCCACATTTGACTAGCTAGTGGATTTCATATGGCAACAGTAGGTATGTACTTATTATCAATACTTTGAAATTTGTTGGTCAACATCTATACGTTGCAACAATTAACAGGTATGTACTTAAAATAGGAAGGGTAACTGTTTGATATTCGCTACAAAACGTATAAAATTTATACGTTTTATTACGAATACCAATTATGCGTCGTTTATGTATATATACTGTACGTCAAATATCAGATGTTACTCATTGGATCCCGAGCGGCAGACGGCTTTTCGCCTGAAAAAGGCAGTTAGTTTTTACAAGCCCATCCAATTACCGTGTAAATGAGTAGCCGCAGTCGCACTTTTGCTGTAGCGGTCAGCTGAAATTCAATTGAGAACTGATTTCAATTTGCTATAGACGTTCCTATTTATTTGAAGCCAGAACAATATTTTGCGCTAACATCATTCTGCGTATACATATAACGCGTTCTATCTGCTGTAGGAAAGAATAAGGTCTCATCTTAATCTATTGAATTATTGTGACAACTTGTTTGAAATGTTTGTGCTTCTTCAAATTTGGAGTAACACATTGTATTTCAATACTCATACTACTATATACGTTCGTTTATTACACCCATTTAACATCTATTTAATTAAATTGAAAAATTATTTACATTTTAATTCCTTTCCAGTGCTAAGTGGTAATGCTTTACTGCCAAAACTTTAATCTTTCATTCTTTTCTTTTTTTTAATATCGATATAATATTATTTAATCTGTTGACAAATTATATAAGTGAAATAACTTTATATATCTGTCAAGGCATAGACGATGAACTCTACTTTTTGCTAATTCCTTTTTGTTTTCTTTTGCTATTGACAGGAGCTTTTTATGAAATAAGAAATATAAAAATTATAGATCGTGATAAAATGTTACATCAGATAAGTCTATTATAGCATTTTGTTGATATAAGATTTTTTATTGTGACCTTATTCTGTATTAACTTAAATAATTTCTTTGAGTAGATTTTATAGTTTATATAAATAGAAATTTTTTGAAAATGTGTACAATGACTTTGTTTACCGTAGTACAGAGCAATTTTTTTTTATGAATATATAGGTTGCAATTCTATATATGTATATAATTAAGACAGGACAACGTCTAACGCAACTAGTAATAAATAGCATATATACATACAATAGCAAATAAATAAATAGTTTTGATTCTTGGCTGTTCCTTTTTCTAATATTTATATAATTAAGGACGTTAATACCTAAGCGATGTAAATAAAGCGAGCTATTTATAATAATAATAAAGCTTATTTTTACTATCAGCGTTGATTAAATTCTCACAAGAGTAATAACAATTAAATTAATATACATTTTATATATTGTTATCGTTATTTTTACTAGGTGATATAATTTACAATATTATAGTACCTAATAGAAGTGATACATGTCCTTAGTATATAAATAAAATTTCTGCTGGTACGAAATAGAACTACTATCAAAGAATGGATGAATAATCAATGAATTTATATTATAACTATTATTTAACGTAATTTGATTCAATTAATCATAAATAGTTCTTGTGATAAATATAAGCGTAGTTCAAGTTAACTCTCGGATCAAATTGAACTGATGTCAGCTTGGCCATTTTTGTAGAGTGGATGAGCAAAAAGTGGAAGCGACAATAATTTGATGCGCATTCGAATGCGGTTCCGCCAGCGTCATTTTAGAAGATGGAAAAGTAGCTTGCCATATATACTTTATTACGACCCACTCTCTCCATTTCCGTGCAAAGCAATTTTGGGGCACGCCTTTTTGAGTAATACGTGGGATTACTATTCGACCGTTTTAATTAGAAAACGAATTTTGCGACAGCGCTCGCCAAGTTATCAAACACGGCGGAACATGGACTATGTTAAATTAAAGTTTGGTTTGGTATATCTATATATTATATTTGTTCTAATGTAATCATTTTAGTGACTCTTCATAATACGAATACTTCATAATGTAAATAGAATCGCACAGATTGTTTTTTGGTATAATATATATAGTCAACATTTTTCGTTCCAGTATGAGCGCCGAAAGGATTCGAAAAGAAACATTATTGTTTTAAAGAAAAATATGCCCCAGCGAACGAGCGAGCTACTTTTGAGCCGCCGTAAGCTGTGGATGCGGAGTTGGCTAGACATCGAAAACCCTTTGAAGCCGGTAACACTGTTAGACGACACAAAGATAACACGGAAAAAAGGAAGTGAAACAATGTCAGTTGCAACTATCGTCCTCTGCCATCATAAAATGATGTTGGTTAAGGCAGTAAGCTTTATGGCTGTTGAATACAGGCGAAACTCTAACAGACTGTTGGTAACTCAACATTTTAATTTTAAATATAACATGTAATATTTTCAACCGCTTTGTTGGTCATCTTTTGCTATAATTTGTGCTCCAAGGAAGCTATTGGGCCTTAAGAAATTGCATCTCCAACCTTATAGCAAAGGAAAACATATTGTGGATCCTTTACGTGTCATATAAATTTACAAAGTAGTGAGGATAAATGATGCTGCAGTAACGACAGTGCAAGACAACTAATTACCTTATTTGTAAAAATAATTGAAAAGTTTGATACTGGAGCGGTCGCGGTGCATTGTTGGGACAATATATCATTTTGTTGCGAATAAACGGGTCAGACAAATTGCGAAGTTAATTTAATATTTATTGAAGGGATGCACGATCAATCAAGCACTCATGCTCCGCTCGTTCTATTTCTCTGTAAAATAGTATTATTTTATGTGTGGTAAAAATTATACTTTCAGAAATATTAGGGGAAATTAATTCGTTAGGTTATAGATTTGAGCCGATTGATTCAAATACTTAATTTTCATTTACCGTTCCGTTTACAAGAAAGACTAATGAACAATATTTATCTATTTTGTAAATATTTATACGTAATTTATTTTGTAAACATAACACTTTATTTAATGTGAGTTAAAGAAGGTAATTAGTAATTATAAATAACAAGTTCAAGATTTTTTTTATTGAATCTATATAATTTTAAACCTTTCAAAGATAACAAAAATAAAATACATATGTACACTTACAAATCTGCCTATTGAACTATGGCAGAACAAAGATCAAAAATTCAGAAACATTATATAAATATACATATTATATAAATCAATTTTTGTGCACAATAACATAGGTGCATGTTTATACTGATTTATACATAAAATCGCACAGGAATCTACGTTAAAGAATTCATACTTTTGCAGACGATATTCATATTATAAAATATTAAGAAAAGCCATGTGACTTATTGTAAATTAAGGCGACTTGTCGGCCGAAGAATGAAGCTAGCATTGGAGTAGGACAGTAAGTAAGGTATAATTATGAAGCAACGCATTATTTTACTCTTTTCATCCTTTTCATAAGTTACGTAACTCTCAATAAATATTTGTCCATCCAGCTTATTGTTACTATTTTACCACAAATAGGTATAACACTAAACCTGTGACTTATTTTCCCGATTCAGTCGTTTTTGTTATTTTAATAATTCTGTAGATGTGCCTTACGTACTTACATAGTTCTAAGCAAAGTCAATATGCATGAAGTCGGAGTATCTCTAGCATAGTTTGAGAGGCTATCAATAACAAAACACAATCGTCTCGAGGAGACGACACCGGCACCGCGCTCCGCCGAGCCCGTATTTTCCAAAGTTAAGTATTAAGCGGCTGGGCGACTGTTCACCTAGTTCACGTCCGCGAACCACGAGCCAGTCATAAAATCGCGATTAAATATTAACAGGTTAAAACTCCACGCCATTACAACTATAAAAAGTTTACTCTGCCGGGTATTTTGTAGCAGTTTGAGGTAAATAATTTGCAGTCTGAAGGTGCTGGGGATCGGCCGGCACCCGCGCGGCGTGCTCGCCTAGACTTTTAACTAGGATAAAATAAGTCCGAGAAGATTTTCACTTGAAGCTCCCCTATCACGTTGCGGTGAGCTATCGATTTGTTTATGGTTCTACTCACAAAGTGCGTAACAGTTTTTGGGATAACTAATACCTAACTTACACAAACTTAACTCAGTTTCATACTTTTGTTACTGACCGATTATATTTTTTGATCACTACTACAATTTACGTATTACATTTAAACATTGGCCAATAAATGACGATATCAATGTATGTATTTTTTGAAACGAGTCTGAAACTTAATATAGCAGACTCGGAAACGAAAATTAATATACTCAATAACCCAAGTAGGGTCTAAGTACTAAGCGAGCGCTTAGTTGCACCAAAAGTGTGGCAAGTAAAGTGAAATATAACATTTATCCAGGTTAAAACAACCGTATGTCATTTCAGCACATGAAGTAAAGCAGCGTCCATATATCTTTTTTCAAAGGAAGGGTGAGCATTTTCTTTAAAAAAAATATATTCGACCAACATAAACAGTATACAAAATAACTGTTCATCTTAAACATTTGTCAAGAGAGGCTTACGGTAAGTTACGGGGGTAGACGGGCTGAAAAAATGTCTGCCTCACCTCGTGTGTACACTTGAGATATTTACCTTTTTAGATATAAACGTTCTTTTTATGCGAAACATGAAGCACTGGTATGTATTAATCTGTAAGATGTTTCCCGTTTGCCGTACAGTTATATGGGGCGGGCACGTTTTAAAAAAGAAAACAAAATGTACGTCGGTACATTTATCGGTACGGTATATGTTAGTGAGATATACTTATCTTTAAATATAAAACTCAAGAACGGCTAAATTTAAATTATTACCTAAACAGCTGGAACAGTAATAAATATTTGCAATTATTTTTGCCAATTCACACACATACATTAACGTGTAGGGTCGTCTCCCATTTTTAAGTACTTAACATCGTTTGTGAAATGGGAAATAAATATGTATTTTAGCGGCATAACAAAAACAATGTGTCATAACTAGAGATCGGATAATCGGATGCATATTTACCTAAAGTTAATTTTTGGCTCACAAATTATGGAAGCGGCTTTTTAAAATACATTTTGTTAAATAAAAATCCCGGGAAAATACGGGACTGCAAATTTAACGTAGTGATATTGTTTGAAAATTACTAAATTAGCACGTGGTATTTATTTTCAAAAGACCGATACTCCGGGTTCATTTATACAAATGCATACGTATTTACATGAAGTTTAGTTTCAGTTCCCCGTGCGATTTATGAATGTACGATTTATTACATGAAGAGTGTTATACGAAAGTAGTGAGCTAGTTTGACTAAAACAATAATCAATTAAATAATTGAATAAAAGAACAGAAATGGTGAAAAATTTTATTTAACAAAACATTAAAAAGTCGTTTCCATACTTTGTCTTATACTAACTTTAGGTAAATATGCATCCGATTATCCGATCTCTGGTCATAACTTACCAAAAGACTAAATTAACTTTTAATATATCTAATATTATTTTAGTTATTAATTAAGTTTGATTACAGTAAGTTATAAAAAAAAATTCATGATTGAGATGACACATAATTATTTTATAAATATATAATCACCCATTGCATTAGTTTGAAAATATATTTATAGCTTACAATCTGTAAGTCGGGCAAACTGTCAAACTACTGACAGTTATGTCATTATACAATTTATATTAAATGCGTTTAATATAAGAATAATACAAAGAAGTTTTGGCGGAAAAGCGCATAATTTCAATACTACAGTGAGCAAAATTTGATATCGAGATATTCCAAAAAATCGATGAAGTTTACGGATATCCTTTTTTTTGTTACTGTCTGAATCCACTGAAACGAGATGGTAACTGAGACTGAGATTTGCTGTTTCTCTGATAAGTATGCTAAGCTCATTACACCCATGCAATGTATACCATGGTAATAAAATGAATTCAGCAGGTTTCTCATAGATTCAAAACCATGGAGGTGTTAACCGTGAACCTGGATTTACAAATCATCGTAGTTTGCTATATACAATTCATCCTTTTATCTCTACGTGAAAATATATTTCAACAATAATAAATATCAAGTTAATTGTATAATATTAAACATTCAAAATATTGTACGTATAAAATGTATTATGTATTATGTATTATTATAGTGTTTTGACGAAACACAGTTGTGTCGACTTTGTGGGATAAGGGCAGGAGAATAACAATGAAAATGTTCTATGCATGTTGATATTAAAAATGTTTACTAGATTTTTTATTAACAAGTTTTTTTATTAAACAGGTATTAAGAGTAGTGAGTGATTCAATGCATCACCATTAAATGGTATCAGTGAGATGAGAACTATTTAGAGAGATATTCAATAATTTTAAATGAAACATATGAATGTTTCATATTTGCAATTAAATATTGCATTAATTGCAAATATGAAACATTAAATATTGCATATTTGAAGTAAGATTTCATTGATTTTCATTTATTATTTCTATGTTTAAGTCAACAGATTATGAAGATTCTAAGGAGCACCCTTCGACAGCGTTAAGTAGCAAACCTCAGCCTAGACGGGAAGTGCTCTTAATTATTAAGGGTACAAAACATCGCCGTGTCTTTAGAATCATCCTAGATTTAATACAGCACAGACAAATTAGTTTTTTGTATGGTTTGCCTCAAATTTAGATAATTCAATGTCAGTGATTTACTGAATGTTGACGTGTAGCTACGAATACTACAGATCCAAGTTAAATATTTTGTTTCTTTGAATAACAAATTCAATGATATGAAAATTCACACAAATCAAGCTCGAGACCAGTTTAATTAATATTCAAATCCCGTCATAAAACGAAACTTTATCTTCTCTTACAATTTCACAGAAATATACTTTCAACTGCACTTCATATTTTATACATTTACACATAATACAATCAAGACACTACCTAAATTTGTTTTGCAACCAAAAAACTCCCCAATAAAAGAAAATAGCAAAAGCTTAAAACTAGACATATGTTAGGAGTAATCGCATAGTATTGGTTAGAAGGGTATCTTTTCCCCTCGATGCATTATTAGGCTTAGAGATAATTTTCTCTTCATTTTACGCAATAATAAATTAATACACAATACATGTGAATAGACATATTACTTTATACGCACGTATTTATTTAGATATAATGTGTAGATATTTTTAATACGAGAAAATCGCAGCTCCTATGGGTGCAATATTAGATTAATATTAGACGATATGTATTCATAGATATTGAAAATTCTTTTCTGGTTAGCAAATAGGTCTATGGCGGCCACAATGAGGACGACGAGTCGACGGCATTTTTTCTTTTTTCAACGGCGGCGGAGAGAAATAAAAAAACACAACATTTATAATATTAATATGCTCAGTTTTGTAATTTCACATCACATCATGAAACTTGTTCCCTTCGCTTCTGCGCCTTAATTAACGTAAATTGCTTTGCAAATCGTCACAATTTTATTTAAAAACATGTCGAGTTAAATAGTTAGGTATCTTATTTAACTAATTGTGTGTTTACCTTTTTTATAAACATTGATATTAAAAAAAATGGGGTAAATTGTTAACAGATTAATACTACATTATATAATTTTAAATGCGTAAGGTTAAAGTTAGATGGAGAGCAGTTGACTTGTATAAGTATCGGTAGATTCCTATTAATATACTGATGTAGCAGTCATGTTAAGTTATAAGAAGCTTGCAAATAAGGAGAATGCGAGCAATGTGGTTATTGTTAGTTATATATTACGAATTACATAGTTGTAAGTATTGGGATGCGGCTATCAATTTACAGCGTTTTCCTCAATTGATATTCCTCAAAATGAAAATAGGGAATGCACGGTTGCCGTGGTAATGTTAATTATAAACATACAGTTGGTAACAAAGTAGCTTAAAGCTTTTGCTGCTATGGGGATCAGCGGCTAATATTGAGAGTATTTTACTCTTACAGAAAAGACCGATTCGTAACATTTTCAGTTAAAACTACTTAAAGTCTTGATCCTAATGATCTTATGATTAATAATGAAAGCGACCGCCACTCAGGAGAGGATGCGTTGCAATATCGAAATACGGAGTCCATCACCAAGGTTTTTAAAAACAATAAAACGACTCAAACAGATGACGAAAAGGTGAGAAAAAATATAGTAAATGAAATATTTTTTTGGTAAAGAGGACTGAGCTCAATAGACAAAATAATAATAATAAATAAAACGTATATTATCTTAGTTTATTAGGCAATTCCTTTTTGTAATGTAATATAAATGTAATGTGTACGAGTAAAGCGAAAAGAGCTTTGTCCTTTAAACAAAGTTGAGATATAGAAAATTAATTAATATATTTCTAGTTTTCTACACTAATTCACAATCTTAGATACAGAACTCAAACTTTGCTTTGTTGTTATAATCTTATGTTACACCATTGGTATGCGAACAAAAATGATGTTTAAATGTATTTACTCGCATTTTAAATTTGCATTAGAAAGATAGTTAAATGACATAGGGTCAAACGCATAGATTCTAGTTCAGATATTTTTTTTACCTTGATGGTAAAACAATTATCTGAACCAGCTTTTATTTATCGCTTGTTAATATTATAAGCTTGCTATTGACATCAACAATATATTACAATTCAGACTATTTGTACTTATTAATATACCTACTACTTTCATAAACTAGCAGTTTCTTTGTTAGAAGCGAAGACTGTTTACACGAAGTCTTCACTTGTTTTTCCATTAACAGGGTATCTTGAAGCAAATTTCTTATAAGCGCCATAAGTTTACATTGAAGAGTAGTAGGGTAAAATCAAACACCTCGCTCGGTTGTTCCTTGGCCAATCAAGCCATAAACCGTAGCCGAGTCCCTGCGTCGTACATTATTCAGCGGACACATGTGACCGCGCCTGCTCCCTGCACGCTTGTTTTTCCAACATTTACATGTGTAAACGTATCACCAAGTGCCTCGTACGAGCCGGTAGTAGTGACGAGTCCGAATTGTAAAGCATTCATTAGGATTTAAGCGTGATACCTGTTTTAATTATCGGACGTCCGCTCTAGGATTTAAGCCTTGTTCATTACAGAACGGTTACGGTTTTGTAGATAGGGTTTCTGAGTCTTTGAAGTTTTCATTTGCATTATCTTTCTGAAATCTATATGTATCTAATGTATCTTTGTTGCTATCAAATTTTAATTGCAACTGACATGTCCAGATTACTACTTTATGAATTATAGGTTTGTAAGTATGGATGGATGTTTGTTGTAAAAAAAATTAACAATAATATAGCTTATACATCAGAATAACATATAGGCTACAATTTATAAAGATATTGTGTTAATTGTTCAAAATATGATGATAAGTGTCAAGTAAGTAGGAAAAAATGTAACATATGAAAGTTATTCTGGTGTGCGCTGCCGACCTATAGTTATTTACCAATAGTTATTTATTTGATAATTTTAATGCCATAATATTAGTTCTTTTCTACATCACGTTAATATAATCTACATGCTCTAGCCGTCGCTACTGCAATAATATTTTTATCAAGCTACTGCAGAACATATAAAAATCACGTTTAAAACATGATAAGTCAGATAACCAGTTGTTCTTTAATTCAACATTTAGAATATTGTTAATTTACCCTCTCTTTGACATTATAATAATGGGTTATGGAAGCCTTGAGTATCACAAAACCATATTTTTGTTTAGTTTGCGGTTTGTTGGCTGAGCTGATCTTTGACGGTGTTTTAAGTTGATGCACCGAAAATTTTAAGCATGAAGTGCCGGTTCTGTAAGTTTCATATCAGTAATTCGTCATTGAATGTCTTGTTTTTTACCTATTTCAATAGATGATTCTAATCGATTGGTTACACTAAAAATACATATACAATACAGTTGACTAATTTATTTCTTTTTTGTTAATTGTTACGTAAAAATGTAAAATGCAATTCACCGTCAAACTATTAAGTTTGTCTAGGTCTTCTACAGGTACACTGAGCACCGTTTTGAGCTATTACATTAACCTTACGAAATCTGTCTTATTATACTTACGAAATTAGAGTGATTCATCGCTTATGTAGTATGGCGCTTACGCAATTACATTATATATAGACATAATAATTAATACATATTTTAACAAATACAATTGATTATACCGACATAACTATTATTAGCTTAATTAGGCCGTGGATAACGTATATAATTGTGAAAATAGTTTTTTGCTGGTACCTACTCTGAAACGTGAGGATGGCTGGCATTTAACGACCTCTAATCATGATTTATTCGTATTAATATCCGTACATAGAATATTTCAAGGTGTTGCCGTAATACGGTGTAAGAGGCTGGGAAGGGTAATAAAATGCCACTAAGCTGTTACACCGTTGTATCTTTATATATACATGCTGTAAGAAATATACTAAAACAATACGAAAACATACTATAAAATGAACAATAATTGCATTTTTCAAATATATACTTTAGACAAAAAGTGACTGAAAAGTATTACCCCCATCTCTCATGGCTAAGAATATGTTGTATTAATTGTAGATATAAATGCATCAGAAATGCAAAATATTACTACTTTTAACATTATTTTAATATAAGTGCTAAGAAACAAAATAGCAACGTGTTTTATTTTTAGACTGTTATAGTTTATAAACAGTATATCTTAAAATCCACACATTGAAGACAATACAAACATCTAGAAAAACATTCTAAATTAAACCTTTTTACGGTGCGATTTACAAAAACGTAACATTACTAATTAATTTATCGTGTGTTTTAAAACGTTACTTATGTTATGAGAAACGAATTGACAGACTGACTAACTGAAATCTCAAACACGTAATCTATCACAGCAAACACGCGAGGATATACAAGCAACACACGAAGAGTTTCATTCGAATGATAGAGAAAGAAACACGAAGATTAAAAAATCCATCTACAGAGTATTAAGAAACTTAATAATATCAAAAAACCGGTAAAGTGCTATCAATTCTCAATTTACGGCATGCGAAACTCAAATATGCATTATATTTTTATCAAGACTAGCTGACTCCACGACCTTTATATCGGCTAACAAAGACATAGTGTCATTGAAGTGAGTTGTCTACTGCAGAAAATGGTGCAATTCCAAAACTGACTTATATAAAATTTTCTTCCACCTCTGCCTTTTTAGTAGTTATCCAACTATTCCCGAAGGAGATAAATCCAACAAATAGGTATCAATGGTTCAGCCAGTTATGAGTTATAAATAATGGAGATAATACAACTTTGTTTTACATTACTTAAATTAATTGACACAAACTATAGTAAAAAGCGCCACATATGTAGGTACCTTATAGTTTCATACAGAAACTTATTTTATTGATTTTGTGTTGGCAAAAATCTTTCATTACATCACTACATGTTATCTTCGTTCTGGGACTGTCTTCGAAATTGGCACACGCATGGTAACTCTATCGCCCGGTTGATCTAAGCCATGCCTAGACATATTAATATTTAAACCAAGTCGGGATACTGCTGCCTGTTCAACGCACATTTTATTCTGGAATAATTAAGTTATGACTTTTACGTGACTTTTCAATGCTTTCAGTTTATTTAATGTCTTGCCTTGCCTTTGGTAACAGCGATGTAAATTTTGTAATGCGTTGAGATTTTTGTTCGTTTTTATTATTTGTGAAAATGTCCACTAAAAGGTCATTTGTTAGAACAACATTTGTTAGAATTAGAAAAGGAAAAACTTTTTGAAAAAAAATATATTATTTTTAACCATATTTATTGTAGGATATTTGATTTTATCTGTATAATGCGCATTCAATTGTAGCGATGGCAATTCATCGTATATGAATATACGTCTCATTGTACTGATGTTAGTACTTTTATAAATTGGTGGCTTTTATTTAAACAATATTGACTATTATATAATTGTCCCGTAAATGCAGATAATTTAAAAATAAAATAATTATTATTCAACATAGGATTTTGCAGACATTAAGTACACGCATACGAACAATGAAAAAGACATCAAAACAATATTCCTGCGCTGTGAAAAAGTTACTGGACGCATTTTAATAGGTTATTGTCATTATTGTATAATTTTGTATAGTATCTGGTTTACTACTTATTGCTGTCGCATATGCTAGCGAAATACTCAGAGATTTTCAGCTTCTCATTAATAGGCAAAGTTTCTCAGAAGATAGGATTAATTCTACTAATGAACTTAGGTTTTGTAAAAAAGCGCTATCATATATTACGAATATATTAGGTGTTTGTGAAGACGCTCGTTTGAAATTTTTAATAACAATTTAACATTTTGGTCTACCCAATCTCTTAATGTGTTGTTGATATGTGAACATAGCGAAATAACACACTGAGAAAAATCTAAGGCTAAAAGTGCTGGAACAACGGCAGATTGTATTGGTATGAAGGCGAAAAACCGACCAATCGTAATACGATCAAAAACGTCTTCCTACCAGCAAACTTTAATAAACTTAAGTGAAGGCGAATCGAACATGCATGCATACCACGCATACTCGTATGTCTCTACTACCACGTTTCTAACCTTAATATTAGACTAATTACCCTTACGAAATAGCGATAAATGTAGTAAGTCAGGTAAATATACAAGTACTGACGATACAATATGACATCTGTAAGGCGATTTAAATGGTAAGTACAAGTTACAAGTAACGTATCTAAGGCATTTTATGCTTTCTTTTAAGGTTATAATGTCCGTTCACTAGGCATCTCCTGCCTTACCGTTGAAACTTTTTTTACGTACTTACTATATTAAAATTCTGCCGAGGAAGATGCTCTTTACCTTCTCTTAAGGTGACACTACAGTCCTGCCTTGTTGTGAGGCATTTTATGTCTTTATTTCTGTTGTATTAACTACCCGTAACGTATTTTCTCTCTGATTGGAAGGCGTTTTCTATCGTATTTATGATAAAAATTACTGTTTCCTAAGATCAATTCCAATTTCTAGTAAAACTTTATTAACCTGCTAGTATTTTATTTTAAAACATTTCATATGGTTATTTTAAACGTGCCTTCAGGTACATTAAACATTACCACACAGCTCTTTAAATAGTATGGTAAAGTATGATAGGCCTTGTTTACGTTTCAAAATATCCTACGAAGACCAGAGAATAAGCCTGCTGACGATTGGTAACCCAGTTTATTAAAGGTCTGAATAACTTGCTTTACTATCAAAAGGGGCTTTTAGAACCAGGACAGTTACTTGCTGTACAGTCTATTTGCGGGCGCATGTACACGACAGCAAAAACTGTCCAGGTGGGTTATTTTCTAACGCGTCGATGATCGGTAATTGTAATCGAAATCAATGATTTGAATTAAAAATCCCAATTATGCGCAATGGATGTTACTATTGATCGATTAAAATGACAAATATCACTTGGACTTGAATAAAATGCTAAATGTATTAAAATGGATTTAAACTGAGCAGAATTATTAAATCGATTCGATTGCGATTGCCGATTAAGTCATAAAATCACCCCCCCCCCCCTGGTTCTAAAGTTACCTTAATATGAACCCTGATAGTAAAGCAATTTAATCAAACCTTTAGCGAAATGTATCTGCAGAGAAGAATATTGCTCATCTAAAGGATATTTTCCAGTCTTCGTAAATTTCTGTAACAAATGCATATTGTTAGAAATCTAAGTTAGAATAAAAAGTTAATATTTAATTGAATAGGTAAGTATTGTAATAAATCAAATTTTGTTCGAAATAACTTTATTAAACTCAAAACAGATTCTGTAATGTTACAGAAAAATCAACAATATAAAACTCTTCTTGATTAACAATAAATATAGACCAACATAATTGTATGTAGTTTTATTCATTATGTATTCTTATTATTACTAATGATTATAATTTACACATAGTGACAACAATCACTGATCTGACAGTGCAGATTGCATTAAAGATTACATGTTATATATAATTGTTAAAGTTCCAACTGACTTAACCTTAATAACTATTAGTCTTATATAGTTAAAATAACATCGAAAAATAGTGTACCAAATTAAAAAAAATAGTATTAATTAAATTGGTAAGAATTCGAATACATCAAATTTTGTTTGAGAAACTAAATGCAAACAGAGACAAATCAACAACTAACACAGAACTCTTTTTAATTAACAATAAATATAAACCAACATACTTAATTATATGTAGCTTTTTCATTATTCTTATTATTACTAATGATGCGAAATTATTTACACATAGCGAGAACAATCAGTGATATAGACTGCAAATTGTATTAAAGATTACTTCTTATAATTGTTAGTTTCAACTGACTTAACCTTAATAACTATTAGTCTTATATAGTTAAAATTACATCGAAAAATAGTGTGGGATATTAAAATAAACTATGTATTAATTGAATTTATAAATATCGAAATAAATCAAGTTTTGTTCCAAAAAATAAGAAACTATTAACAAACAAAGACAAATCAACAAATAACATAAAAATCTTTAATTAACACTAAATATAAACCAACAATTATTATAACATGTAGTTTTTTTCATTATTCTTTTGGGCAAGTATAAACGAATGAAAAAATTAAAAGATTATTAAATTATATTTGTAAATTAATCAAGTTGCCATCGTTACATAACAAACAAACTGCTATCCATTGTCTGTAAATGTGTTTCTTTTTTAAACATTTCACCAATACCCTTGCCCATGTCTGAAATTGTGCCCAAGTACATTCGGATCTTCGTTCAGCATAGAATCTAATATCAAATGAGCCAACTCTTTTCGTTGACTGTAATCGAGGATGCCTTTTGAGGCATTATCACTTCTAAGCAACGCTCGTCCCCTGTGACTGCTTTCCAAAATAGATTTCATCTGAAATTAAAATGGGGACTACTTTATTATCACATACAAAAAACAAAAACGAATACTATATTTAGTATATTAGGTCCAGTAGAACCTCTTTATTCCGGCACTGCACTAATACTTACTGCACTAATTTATTTTAAATTCATTGATTTGTAATTAAATGAAACAATTCTTAAATGTTAGTAATACGTCACTCTAGTAATCCGGCGCTCTCAGAGGGGCGTGATGAGGGAATCATGTTGAGACATGATACATACTTGTATATACAAAAACAATTGCCAAAAGTATCATTTCAAGCCAAGAAACAAAATTGACAGTTTCTTTACTCCAATAGAATAGTCCACCAGAATCTGCTTATCTCTCTGTTTATAATAGGCCTAAGACGGTTATGTATTTTTTTCAAGAGACAAATAAATCTCTTTTCGTCCTTAATTCAATACATATGTACTTTTCCCTTAAAACTAACTCGACTTCTTTTGTACTTTTTGTGTATTTTTATGTAAGTACTATGTACATATATGTACTATCATTTTCCAGTAGATTATCCAGCATTTTCACTAAACCAGCACAACCCTAGTGTGATATCTGCCCGATTAACGAGAGTCTATGCCGGACTAATGGCCGTTTTCACCAACTTTGTCTTAGCTTAGGCGACTCCTAAGAGACATGCTGTCTACTCTTTTCAGAATATAAAAAGTGACAGCATGTCACTTAGGAGTCACCTAAGCTAAGACAAGGTTGGTGAAAACGGCCATAACACTCGCAGACTGTGTTCGAAATACCTACTCATGTAAGAAAGAGAGTGTAGGCGTTAAGGTTCGGAAAGGAATGCGCCGGTTTGCACATATAGAAAGAATGAAGATGAAAGAATGACGAAGCAGTTAAAACAATGCAAAAGTGGATGGATGTAATTATAATTTTTTAATTCCCCTCTACCTCGAATTCGACTCTAGCTACAGCCCTATGCCGGTTATAGTTAGACACTTATTTGAGCGTTTATTTTATTTTTAAAATCGAGTAACTGAATCAGTGAGTTATGGATAAGCTAAGCATGCTTGTTAATGGACCAACACTTTCAAAACGGTCAGTGTCGTGTTCGATGAAAAGTTAATTAAATATTGATAAATACTTACTTTTGAAGGTTTCAATCAGATGAACTAAATCCCATTTTTAAGAAGGTCTATAGTATATTGATCAGCCATCTCTAACTCACATTACTCACAACAACTAATATTATAATGATGCAACGACTTACAAAAAATACGTTGCAATAACCTCGTACACGCTCGTACCGATGAGTAAATCACTACGTTTTAACTTATAACTCGTGACACGGCCGTCTTTATAAAAATGACTGAAATGACAAAAAATCAGTGTTGCCAGAAGTAGAATACAATACCCACCGCGACGAAGCGTTTTTACCTATCACTTATGGAGAGGACTACACGGATAAATCGGATAATGTGTAGCAGACTAATATTTTACGACTCGGCTTTTTGCCGAATTTTGTTTATTTTTTTTTGAGCCGTGTACAAGTTGTATGCTTATTCGATCCGTGCAAGTACAAGTTAATGTAGAAAAATAAAAGATGAAACAGACAAAACATTTATACTTACCTTTAATAAGCAAGAGATGTCGGAATTACTTTAAAAAACATCGGTATGTAAAAATCTAGGGTTGCTTTTTTTTTACTGAACTTATTCGAAACGATTTTCATTAAATTTTCGGTGGATTAGGAATTTTTTATACCACTACGTGACAGATAATGCAAGCGAAGCCGCCGGCAATAACTAGTAATTACATGATGTTCAGTGATGACATTTCTTAAGAAGTTGAAATAATTGACACAGGTATAGGTGATCGGCATTCTTTTGTCAGAACGGAAGATTTTCAGAATTATAAACATAACTAGCTTTCCGCCTGCAGCTTCGCCCGCGTATAATTCGAATTTTCGGGGGGAATATCAAAAAGTACCCTATTATTTAATCCGGACTTCTAACTTTACGTCTGCAAAATTTCAAAGCAATCGGTTCAGTAGTTACGGCGTGAAAGCGGAACAAACAAAGAAACTCACTTTCCGATTTATATTATTAGTAATAGGATAATATTTATGTTTAACTATTTTATGATCTGTATAATAATATTTAAAGTGGAACGATTTGACTGTTTTTTTTTTGTGTTGAATAGCCTCCGAAACTACTCAACTGATTTCTGTGATGAGCACAAGTAATTCTGACTTCTTTAATTATATTTCTATGATAAATATTTATCCATGTATAATATATCCGTTACCCTAGATTCCATAACACAAGCCTAACAGAGCTTAATTTGGGCTATTACACTTACTGGAATTAGCCTAGCCCAAAGTAGTACAATTCAATTTAAAAAATGTGTTTGTTATTTTTCTATACTTAACCGAACGTGTTTTTATTTATCCGGTTTGTTTTTGCCCGCAAATAACTACCCAACCAATTTCGATAAAGTTTAGCATACAGGTGACTAAAATGCCAGGGAGTGACATACCTTGAGATTGACTGGGAAGACATTGAAGTCCTTTTAAAATAAGAAGTACCTACTCTTAAAGATTCATAGTACTTACCTCAAATTTGAAGTAATTCAGTGGACCTAATAATTTATTGATTCATTAATTTTGGTTTCTTTTGTATGGAACAGCAGATTTTTTAAGACAACAAATTTACCTCATATTTGGGATAAGCACTATGAATCATGAATACCTAGTCTTATTTTAATAGGATGTTAATGTTGATGATGTCAGTAATCCTGTATATTTTTTATTTATTATATAGGTAAACCAACATAGGCGGAGCCGCGGGCGTTAGTCTAGTCATAAATTTTCCCCTTAATTGTGCAATACGACGATTACGTTGGCAACACTCGATTCTATGATTTCTATCGTTGTAGTATTGTCAATATCACGGGGCTTACCTTAGAAAACGCGGTCGGTAAAATGATTTGCAACCTATCATGGATAAATTTTAATCGTTTTATGACACAAAACGCCTTACAGACCGTAGCTTTGTTAATAAAATTTTGTCGAATTTCGTGTTAACTAAAGGCGAAAGAAGCTGGATTTCCTTGTAAAATTGACGTCAACAAAGACGTAAATGTTGTTCGTCAGTCTCTTTTAGACAGTTTTATGTAGAATCTGACTTAGTCTAATATCGAATTGTCTGTATACTTACGGCGAAATTAGTGCTAACTCATTAAAAAAGCGACGACCAGAATATAGTTTTTCACAATTTTTTTACGACTTGTCGTGTTATTATAGCGATTTTCTTAGAAAAAAATAATTGATTAACGCTTTTAGTACCTATCTACCGACGACAAAATTTATTGTATGTAATATTGATGTGAAGACATTTCATTTTATTTTCTTCTCCATCTTAGTAGGTACCCCTACGTCTTGTAAATGGCGTTTTGACAGTAAAAATAAAAAAAAAACAATTTCATATTTATCATAGGAATTTAATTTTAATAGGGACGGTCAACAGCACATCAGGTATAAACTGTCAATTTATCTCAGTCGATTTGAAGCTTTATCTGCCCACTTATAGGGTTGAAATTATCCATACATATATAAAATGTATAAAAACCATTTGCCATTTTTCGTCAGCTAGTAGGTAGGTATTATTTGTCAGAAATATGTCTTGCGGTACCTATTATGACATTTGTCATTACCGTGTAAACAACTCTGTGAAGTTAATATTTGCCGCATTGAAGAAGCATTTTAAAACTTACGTTTACGTTTTATTTAGTTTACTTATTAAACGCATTTAGTGTTACTAAATCATAAATAACCTTTTCGAAAGACGAAAAGCGCCGTTGTTTATGGTTATATTCACCGGTTGCTCACCACCGTAAGAATAAGGCGTTTTTAATAGTTGCTACTAATTTCTTGACTGGAAAAAGGCTAATTACAAAAGTGCCTTATGGTATGTGTTATTTCAACGGTTTCGTTTACTGGAAATGACAATACTATTTCAACTATTTCGCTTAACTACGCGAAAATAAACGTAAGCGTAACAAATTCACAAAAAGAAATTACAATTTAACCGTGTAAGGCGTGTTTCGTCTTAGGCACAAAATCCATTTTTCTCAGTGCACTTTTCAAACAAAAACATTATGTTATGGGGACAGTACTGACTACATCACAATTGGCCATTTGACATTTGTTTTATTTATTATACTATAATATTGTAAAGTGGCAAATATCGTTATTATTATTATTATAATTTATAATCTTTTAAACACCGACCTGATTTTAATAAAATTTTGGTATGGTGATAGTTTGAAATCCGATGAAGGATACAGAATAATATCTCGGCCAACTTTATTTATATGATTATATTTGTTATATTTAATGAGAATCATCAATCTTAAAATATGTTAGTTTTATTGTGTTGGTATATGTTAAAAATTTTTGCTCAATTTATTTAAAAAATATTTATGATTTGGGTTTTTGGAGATCAACATTACTTAAGTGAGACAAATAAATTATAAAAACACTGTTAACATATTAAGCTGTAGGGAACTACCTTATTGTATTGGTATTATAAAATGATTGACATCCGTTAGAGTGTTTTATAACCGCCGTTATGGTTTTTAAATTGAAAATAATTTCATTGCTTGTACAGTTACACAATAATGCGTGTAAATATACATAGTGGATTCATTTGATACTTAGATTCATTTGTTAGTGAGACATACCTATAAAACACAGCACATCCCACGACTCTAGAACACAATTTCCTTAACACATTTTTTTATTGAGCGGAGAGACCATTCAATAAGAACGGTCATAGTATTTCATCTGTGGAAAACCAATCGCGAGTGCTACTTACCCTGGAGCTCAACACACATCACGACTCTCAATCACGGCCATAAAATAGAGCCTTCCACCCCGGCGCGTGCGTTCGGTTTTTTCAATATTAAATATTTAACGAAGGCTTGGCGGTAAAGATCGGTCCCTATGTATCAGCTGGTTCCTGGATCCGACCGACAATCCAGTTTTATTGAATGCTACCGGCATTGGTTAAGGATATATCCAAGTCGATACGCAACACGGGAGCGCCACATGACGCACGTAACTTGTTCCACTTTGGGTTACTTTTATATAGTGTAGATCGGATCTCATTTTAGTAACTTAGCTAAAAAGGACACATAATTTTGTAATATACTACAAAGTATACATAATTTAAGCGATGGCTGTGAAGTCACTGAATTGGTAATTTTTTATTTAAATCTAGCCTTACATTTTAGATTATGCCGGCTACTGAATTGATCTTTTAATCGAAAGATTCGGAGTCGATTCAGCGACGTAAAAATGTGTATTTATTCTTATGTACATTTATCGGATGTTTCTACGATGAAGGGAAACATCGCGATTACCTGGAAAAAGATTAATATTTAATCGAACTAACTTACTTAGTAGAAGCGGCAGGTACTTCTCGGCGGTTACATATTCAAAAATATAAAACAAAGTATTAAAAAGATCGAGATAAGCTTGCAAAATATATGGAATTGATAAATCTAAAAATTGTATACAATGAAGCCAAAGACTTAAAATCGGTAATAAATACATATAATGAAAGAAGTCAACAAGAACAAACTAATTATGGCATGACAATAATGACAATGTTAATAGAACTGATTCGTTATTAATATATAAAGGGACCAATAATACCAAATAGTGTTATTTATTCTTAACTATATTATGACAAATACACTTTATGTCAAGTATGTGTTAGTATTCTTCAGGGAAAAAGTATTCTCTGCATATTT